>OMNV01029152.1:0-27820 GCA_900303265.1 Brotula barbata | reverse complement strand
TCCATAGACAGCATAGCGGACAACATCACCACTAACATTCCTAGCTTAGCTCAGGCTGCTACCACAGTTGGCAACCCAGATGCAGCTACATTTAACCCTTTGATTCCAGCTGTGAACACTGCGAACACCAGTGGTGCTAGCTTAGATCACATTGTTAACTCCTTAGCTATCAACATTCCCAGTTTAGCGGGGATGGTCAGTTTTGTGGCTAATCCTGCTGTTGGCGGTACAACCGTCCTGACGTCCCCAGCCACACCCTCCGCTCCGCCCCCCACCTCTGTGGAACCTGCGCCGATACCTGGAGCTGCTTTGGGTGCTCACACAGGTACGCTAAGCAATCAGCTGATCCATTCATTTCATGAAATCCTGTTTTCTCTTTCCATTACAAGATAAATAAATCCTGATCAAACTCAAAACAAACTGATTAATAATCCATGTGGTCACTCACATGTTCTAAAACACTGATGTCATGCTGCGCTGTGAGTGACTGAGATGTGGTGTTTGTGGTTTGTTTTTCAGATGTCAACATTTTGTCTCGCTTGGTGTTGTCCACTTTAGACCCAACTACAGGGGTCCAGTTACCCCCACTGGAAGGAGCTGCTCAGCCTGAACAGGACGGTACTGAAGGAGAGACTCCTGTCTCCTCCTTTTGTGTCCTCTTACTCCTTCCTCTGTCTCTAATTTCACTCTGACTCCTCCCATTTCCCCTCATCGTTTAAGTCCCTTTCCTACCTCTGTTAAAGGAAAACAGGCTGATATTGCTCTTTTGGCTGGTTGGGCCAATCAAGAGGAAGTGGAGACCGATTCATCTAATGAAGAGGAAGATACAGGAGTTAGCTCCACCCCTGCAGGTGTTGAAGGACCAAAGGAAGGAGACTCACCTCAATACACCAAGTAATGACAGCTACCGCCGATACTACAGTGTTACTATGATGTCAGCTACCGCCGATGCTACAGTGTTACTATGATGTCAGCTACCGCCGATGCTACAGTGTTACTATGATGTCAGCTACCGCCGATGCTACAGTGTTACTATGATGTCAGCTACCGCCGATGCTACAGTGTTGCTATGATGTCAGCTACCGCCAATATTACAGTGTTACTATGATGACAGCTACCGCCGATGCTACAGTGTTACTATGATGTCAGCTACCGCCGATGCTACAGTGTTGCTATGATGTCAGCTACCGCCAATGTTACAGTGTTACTATGATGTCAGCTACCGCCAATATTACAGTGTTACTATGATGTCAGCTACCGCCGATGCTACAGTGTTACTATGATGACAGCTACCGCCGATGTTACAGTGTTACTATGATGTCAGCTACCGCCGATGCTACAGTGTTGCTATGATGTCAGCTACCGCCGATGCTACAGTGTTACTATGACCAAAGCTATCAGTGTGTGTGTTTTCAAGGAACCTCTCAGGCCGTGTGCCCCCGAGCAGGCCCCCCCCTCCTCGTGTTCCTGGCCAATCAGGAAACCCTGGGAAACCCTCCAAACAGAAGATCCCTAGGTACAAACACACACACATGGACACACACGGACACACAACACACGGACACACATACAACTCTGTTTAAAGTGGCTACGTCCTACAGGGCAGCCACCATTCGCGTGTCGAGAAAGAAAGGAGGCGGAGCCCGTTCAAGTTCGCAGAGCGCTGTGGTCCGAGCCAGCTGGCTGGATGTGTGGAAGGGCTTTAGGTAATGACTATTCCCATCATCACCACCACCACCATCATCATCATTATCATCATCATCACCATCATCACCAGATGAATTCATTAATTTGTTTAATTGCACACTGTTTGAATGAGAATTAAGGAAACTGATTGATTTGATTTGAAAGATGCCAGCCAATCATAGCGCAACACTTATACGCTACACTAAAAACAGGCAGACAGACAGCTCTCTCTCTCTCTCTCTCTCTCTCTCTCTCTCTCTCAGACACAGTGTTTTATGGGCCACATTGGATGGAAACTTGATGGCTCTGTGGAAAAAACGCACAGTAAGTAAATCCCCACCACCTCCCTCACAAGGCCCACCAGCAGACGACTAGAAAATCTACAAGATCATATTGTTATTGTTATTATTTGGACGTTTCCAACAAAGTGCATTTGTTTGAAGTAACAGAACACAGTCAGTGAGGGACATTTGTTCCTTTGAACAGGATCGATTTAGCGAGGTGCTGTTTCACGTCTCCAGTATTACAAACGTGAAGAAACAGGAGAAAGGACGATTTTCTGTTTACTTCAGGAAGAAACATTACGACTTCATGGCTCACAGTGAAGGTACGAACGCTGTACTGGACACTAAATCTGTTGTATTGCACCGTACTACTACTACTACTACTACTACTATCTCTAATAATAATAATATTGCATTGAATTTATTGGTACCTGTTTTGAGTCTAGCAATGAAAACATCCAAAACATGACGTAACAGTAAAAAAACCTAAACCAGTAGGGTCGAGGAGATCCGACTGAGTAGGCCAATTTAAAAAGAAGTAAAACTAAATAAATGTGGAGGGCTTTAAAAAGTCAACAGGTGGTTGAGCCGGACGGCGGACATTGGTCTTCGAGTTAATAAGGAGAAGCTCACTTGTAGAGCTGGGTGTTGTCTCGTCAGTATCTCCCTGTAGTGAGGTTTGTTTTCATGCTTTTGTCTCCCAGAGGTTCAGGATGGATGGGTCTCATCTCTGTTGGCATCTCGAGGCCAGCAGAGCCCTGCCCCCCCAGAACTTCACGGGCCAATCACCATCAAAGACCCCCGGAGCCGTGCGTACGCCTCGGTCTGGGGTCACGACCTTTGGGTTTACCCCAACAAGGAAAGCTTTCAGTTGGGCGTGGCCTCATTCTCTGTTCCTCTGAATATTGCTTCAGTCAAAACCACAGGAAAACACTCCTTCACCCTGATCACTCCATATAAGACCTTCAGGTTCAACTTGCCCGTCTATCTGTCTGTCAGGAAATTGAACAGAATATTTAAACCATGTTAAACAACAAAAGCATTTGAATTTTCATGTTTTACGTTATCTTAAAATCTTGACCTCCGTCTCCATGTGCTGACTCTGCGTGGCCCTCCCGCCTGTCTGCAGTCTGTCTGTTGATTCGTCCAAGGATCTGTCCGGCTGGCTGGACAGTCTGTCTTCATCCATTCGCAGCGCTCTGTCATGCAGCATGGTGACCCTGCGTCTATGGGAAAACCCCTTCAACAAGGTCTGCGGCGACTGCGGCGCAGCCAACCCGGAGTGGGCGTCGGCCAACCTGCTGCTCGTCATCTGCCAAGCCTGTGCCGGTACCGCACATTTAGAATTCACGGCGCTGTTGGGTTGAATGCAGAGTGGTAACAGTTTATCTCTGTCAGGTCAACATCGAACGCTGGGCAGCAATCGATCCAAAGTACGAAGTCTGAAGATGGACAGCAAAGTGTGGACCGAACCACTTCTACAGGTGAGGGGCCAAGGGGACCCCGACCACTTGTGAAGGTGGTGGTGGGTGGAATGGGGTGTGGAGAGTGTGGGGGCGGGTACAGGTGAGGAGGGGTGTCAATGTAACAGGACCTTTTCTATCCCTCCTAGCTGTTTGTATGCTACGGTAACAGGCTGGCCAATCAGCTGTGGGCTCCCGCAGTGCCAGCCGCAGACCAGATCCTTCCGGAATGTTCTGAAGAGGAAAGGTCCAGGTTCATCCAGGACAAATACAGCAGGGGACGCTACAGACGAGTCCACCCACTGGCATCCTCACCCTCTCTGATGCAGCAGGTCAGTCCTGAGGAGGGTGCCACCATAATAACCATGGTAACCTCAACAACATCGTGGTCACAGGAGGACATGAAGCCAATTCAGATTGTCCTCACAGGAAAACAACAAATATCAGAATCAGAATCAGCTTCATTGGCCAGCTATGAGCATACACACACAAGGAGTTTGACTCTGGTTGTCAGGGACTCTTTTTTTTGTGCTTTTGTTACGCCATAGGGGGGCCTGGTTTAGGTGGTAAGGTGATCACCATGTGATCGAAGGGTTGCCGGTTCGATCCCTGGCTCCACCATATCGAAGGTCCCTGAGCAAGACCCTGACCCCAAATTGCTCCCGACAAGCAAGTGGGTCTTGCACAGTTACCTCGGCTGTTGGTTTGTGAACAGGTGAATGTGAGGCAAAACATTGTAAAAGCGCTTTGAGTGGTCTCAGACTAGAAAAGTGTTATATAAATGCAGTTCATTTACCATTTACCATAGACAGATACACCCATTCAACCATATACATTCATTATATACATTGGGATGAGATCAGCAGTGGTATAAATACAGTATTGATCCAGATATTGCACGTACAGGGATCTGTAACGCTGACCAGAGGGGAGGAGTTTAAAAAGGCGGAGTCCAGGGTGTGAGCGGTCCAGGATGATGTTTCCTGCACATTTCAGGGCTCGTGAGGAGTAAATGTCCCCGATGGTGGGCAGGTTGGCACCAACGATCCTCTCGGCCACCTCCGTTGTACTCTTTTCCTGTCCCATTTGGTGGCAGAACCAAACCGTATGATGATGGACGTGGACAGGACAGACTCTGGACTGCTGTGTAGAATTGAACCAGCAGCTCCTGTGGCAGGCTGAATTTCCTCAGCAGTCAGAGGAAGTACAACCTCTGCTGGGCCTTCATGATGATGGAGGTGGTGTTCAGTTCCATTTCAGGTCCTGGAAAATTGTAATCCCCAGGTACCTGAAGTCCTCCACTCGAGGGGGGTGGGGGGGGCAGGGAAGTTGGACTCTGCCTGAAGTCCTCTGTCATCTCCACTGTCTTGAGCGTGTTCAGATCCAGGTTGTTGCGGCTGCACCAGGAAACCAGCTGATCCGCCTCGCCTCTGTATGCAGACTCATCGCCATCATCAAAAGCGCTTTGAGTGGTCTACAGACTAGAAAAGCGTTATAGAAATGCAGTCCATTTACCATTGATGAGACCAATGACAGCCGTGTCATCTGCAGACTTCAGGAGTCTCTCAGTAGGTTCCCCCAGGTGCAGTCGTTGGTGTACAGAGAGAAGAGCAGTGGGGAGAGGACACATCCTTGGGGGCACCCGTGGTGATGTTAGGTGTGCTGGACGTGAGTGTCCAAAGCCTCACCTGCTGCTTCCTGCCCATCAGGAAGCTGGTGATCCATTGGCAAGTGGGCTGGGGGACACTGAGTCCAGCAGGCTCGTTTTGGAGGAGATCGGGGATGATGGTGTTGATGAAAGCTTTTGTCTCAGTTGATCAGAGTAGCACCTCTTTTTTCTTTTCTGATCTCCTTTGTCAGTGTGTTCCTTGCCTTGTTGTTCAGGCTCCTGTCCCCCCTTCTAAAGGCCTCCTACTTGGCCCGACGAGGCTGGCTGACTTTTACACTCGGCCTGAAGCCTCTGCTTGGCTTCTGAAGTCCACCTCACATTGATATTAATTCTAATGTGACGGGATTGAAGCTTTCTTTTCACAAGTTTCTTCTCTGAACATAAAACTGATTTCTGTGGCCGCTACAGTGCTGAGTCAGTGCTATCCACCCCCTCAGACATTGCTTAACCATGTCCCCCCATCACACCCAACAAAAGGATTATAAATGATCTCATCATATTTATCATAACGATTCATTCTTTTGGTTTCTCTGTGTTTCAGAGGCTCTGTGAGGTGGTGTGTGGCCCTGATGTGGAAGAATCCTTCTCACTGTTGTGTTCTGGAGCAAAGGTCAGTAACTCTTCTTAGTTGGGGGGTTTCATTTGTGCTACTATTTCCACTTCCTGTTATTATTTGTTGAAGTTTTGTCAGGGGATCATGGACTCAAGGATCACAGCAGTGTGCATTTTATTTATTCATGTTTTAGTACCAATTATCTCAATATTTATGTATGACTCCATTTTTTGTGTTTCACAGAGTTCACTTTCTGACTCAAAAGCATTGATTGATTGTTTGATTTGACCAAACCTCTTCAGGGCATTTCCCCTTGCTGCTGACGCTTCCCTGAGCTACGTCGAGTCGTACTAAACCGATCGCTAATGGCAGAGACACGTGACTCATTTTGAAAAAAAAAATACGGCTGTATTTGGCCAAACCAGTCAAAGCAATAATTCAAAGGGGAAAATCTATGTGGCCAGTTATTCACACAAATTGACAGAAAAAAATAGCAACCAAAACTAAAATAACATAACAGAAGTCTGAACTGAACAAACTTGACCTGCTAAATGACGAAAACAAAAATCTGTCTGTCCCAGAACAATCCTGTGATTCCAGTAATTAACAAAACAAAAGTGGGATTCTGCAAGCTGACTGGTTTAAACTGTTAACAGGTTTGTCAAACAAACCCTCTAAGCCCCGCCCTCATCCAACTAGCTGAGAGAGCAGGACAGAGCCTGCAGGCGGAGTTACTGAGACTCAACGAATACACAGGTAATATACACACACTCACGCAGATAACACGCACACACAATGCTAATATTCACACCTAGACAAGTGTGTGAATTTTCTTTTCTTTCCGTTTTTCTTTTATGCAGAGTTTCCGCCTTACTTGCCTCAATCAGCCAATTGGAGAACAGACTCCACCCACTCAGGTAGAAACATAAAAAATACACATAACACGTTACATCACATAGACATCTATAGGTGTGTGTGTGTGTGTGTGCACGCGCACGTACAGTCTGTCCACACATGTGTGTGATGCAGGTGAGGAAGAGGAGGAGCTTCATGGTAAACTGGAGGATGATCGGTTCCTGTTCTCATCGGAAAACGAATCGGCTGCATGCGACGTCCTTGATCTGAGAGAAGTTCTGTCCATCTTTCTCCAGGATGGGTACAAATACTAACAATAAATACTCCTACTAATACTACAACATGTTAATTCTACTGAGATATGGCTGATGTGAGGGTCAGGAAGAGGAGGAGGACAAAGATCATCATTATTTCCTTCACAGTGTGTGTGTGTGTGTGTGTGTGTGTGTGTTGTGTGTTCAGACCGGGCCATAACTTTGAGATGGTTACATTGAGTGGTCCGCTGATCTGTGCCACTGACACTAAGCTGGCTCTGATGAGTCACATTGAGCACATACTGAAGGTAGTAACTGGAACTCTACTGACTATAATTACAGTGTAGTAACTGTACTTTAGTAACTGTACTTTAGTAAATGTACCATCATCTAGTAAGTGCATAGTAGTGATAGAAGTAAATGAACTGTGGTAACTTGTACAGTGCTTTGTGCCTTCAGGTGATTCTCCCAGTGGGCGTGTCTGAGGCCGAGGTGGGCGGGGCCTCGGCCGTTAGTAAGGTATGCATTGTGGAAGTGGATCGGGCAGCCAAGCGCACCGATGCGTGGTTACTCCTGTGGGAGGGCGGAGTCAGCATTTACCCTGTGTCCTCCACGCAGCAAGCACTGAAGATTTATGCGGAAACACTAACACGCTATGGTATGACAACGAACATACACACGCTACGGTACGACAAGGAACATACACACGCTACGGTACGACAACGAACATACACACGCTACGGTACGACAACGAACATACACACGCTACGGTACGACAACGAACATACACACGCTATGGTACGACAACGAACATACACACTCTAAGGTACGACAAGGAACATACACACAGTACGGTACGACAACGAACATACACACGCTACGGTACGACAACAAACATACACACCCTACGGTACGACAACGAACATACAGACGCTACGGTACGACAACAAACATACACACCCTACGGTACGACAGCGAACATACACACACTACGGTACGACAACGAACATACACACTCTAAGGTACGACAACGAACATACACACAGTACGGTACGACAAGGAACATACACACGCTACGGTACGACAACGAACATACACACGCTACGGTACGACAACGAACATACACACGCTACGGTACGACAACGAACATACACACTCTAAGGTACGACAACGAACATACACACAGTACGGTACGACAACAAACATACACACCCTACGGTACGACAACGTACATACACACTCTAAGGTACGACAAATACAGTCAGAGAATTTATACAATAACACACCCAACAAACAAATTGTTTATATCACAATACATAACATATAGTGTGTACATGCACACAGCTAGGATGTGTACATAAACATAAACAGGGTCTTGAATGATAATATCAATGTTTTCTTTCTCCAGAAATGAATCCATCTGATAACAGTATCAACATGTTGATTGGAGACAGGTACACACACAAAGATGAACTAACACACACACACACACACACACACACACTTGTCATCTGTTCCTGTCCTTTCATATAACCAACAACGAACCATTCTGTGAAACTCTTTGTTCACCTCCACGCCTCATGCCTTCATTTACGCCTCTTGTTAACGATACTTGATTCCACTTCCTGACTGTCTTTTCAGCGTAAGCTTCGATTGTTTTCTTCTTTTGTCCTCCTTAAAATACTTTGCTCACTCTCAGCTTCGTGTTTTCTTGTTGAGTTTTGGTGGGAGTTTGGATGTTAGTCTCATCAAAGTATTCTCACACGTACAGTCTGTGTGCTACAACGTCCTTAAGCCAGTCGTGGTGTGACGGTGGGAAAGCGTGTCTCCACTTCAATAGAAGAGAGAGTCTAGCCACTGTAATGTTGGCGAATACTCATGCCGGGTGGGTGACATGTTGGTTATTGTATCAGGCATTATGCTGAAAAGTGCTACGAACGGCTCGAGGCCCAAGGAGTCAATCAAAAACAGAGGAAACTGGTGGAAAGGAAAACCTGTGATCTCCGTGGAGGATCTTACAGTGTACTCACTAACACCTCGCACAGATGGAAGCGGGGCTTGACACTTTGAATATCTGTACAGGCTTTTCTGCAGTAGTCTATAATCCCCTCCCCACTCAATGATTGCCAATTACCATTCGGCATTGTAAAATGACTCCCTCAGCTCAACTGAGGGAGTCATTGGAGCAATAGGTGACAGAAGTGCCGTCCTTTTTAGCTGGGTCAAAAAAGACAAATGTAGTCCTTCTCTAAACCAAAGGGGAGATTGAGGACATGGGATTGGATAAAAAATCTGATTTGGAGAAAATGGAAAAAGTCAAACATGGCAGCACCAGGACTCCACTTTCAAAGAGATCAGCCCTTTCTCACGCGAGATGCAAACCTGTGTGTGGGAATAGGTGGATATTCTTCAAAATGGCAGCTAAACCTGAGGGCCGATCCAAACCAAAGTGTCTACATACAGAGATGTATCCAAATGACAACAGGGTTTAAGGAGATGTTTTTAACTTTACCCCTACCCCTTAAGAAGGTGTCATCGCTGAGTGAAGTGTGAACTGAACTTTGTGGATACAGTTCCACTCAATAATCCCATTGTCAACACAGTAGCCATGTTTGCCGATATTACATGCAGGATAATAGTACATCATACAGTACATCAGACAGCCTTGGGCCCCTAACTTGCTGAAGTTGTAGTTGGGCTTTCCCGATCCACCTACTTTAAGGAACGAAGAAGGGACCTCGCCCAGCTGGTGGGAAAAAAAGCTTTAGCATGAAAAGATGAGCATGCAGGAATAAGATCAACAATTTGGGTTCAGGTTACAGTTGAAACAACTAATGAGTGACATCCATCGTACACTTATCAACAAGTGGGTGGATGTTTCAGGCGAAACGTTGCTTAAACGAGGGTGTGATAGTGATCCCTCAAATATCTAAAACCCTCTACAGCTGGGACTGTTGTCATTTCTTGGCTAATATGCTGCGAGGCGCCAGTTCACCTTTATGGAAATTGAGCTTATAACCGGAGTGTTTACTGAACACAGCAGAGGTTGAATATCTTTGATCTTCTGAGGAAATACAACTGCCCAAAAGTGGCGTCTGGGCAATTTTACTCAGCACTCCTAGAGTCAGTCCGGTCCACGTCCATATAGTGTGGTTTCGGTTCTGCCACCGAGTGGGACAAATATCAAGCTAGCGATGTACCTTCCACGGTCATTCACCCTGGTTTGTGCTGCGACTAGTCTTGCCTCGTTCTGCAAAAAAGCAGCTTTGAATTCCTCTGCTAGAGACTCCCTGAGGGAATTGGAAATATTTGTGCGGTATTCCCGTGAGGGCAGACACGCTAAGAGTCCTGCTGTTGGTGTTGTTGGCTCACTTTTCTTCTTGCTGTCTTTCTTGTTCCGCTTGTTCTTCTGAGTCACTTTTTGAGAGAGAAAGAGTGCACAAATGTGGAAAAGTCTGCTTTGGCAAAAATTGTGCAGTTGAATTTTCAAATTGTGTTGAATAAACGATTCTTTGAAAGCACAGGAAACGCATGTACACCATAATTCACCATGACCCTCTTTTTTATCACCTTTTGCTTATTTTTCCAGCCAGTCCAAAAATTCCTGACAGACATTTAGACATATCATTTTTTTAACATCTGTATATTTGTTTTCATTTTGTATATATGTGTTAGGAGTGTGACTTTGCGTTTTGAGGAGCAGCACAGCTTTCAGTCGTGGTCCAACCACCTGCAGAGAGCTTTGGCAAATCAGAGAACAGCTCACCCTCCTGCAGCCAATCAGGGAGCAGCTGGTCAGTCGTTGTACCCAGCGACGGTTTCTGATATTCGAGGCTCGGTACCGGTGGCCGTCGAGCGCTGCATCTCTCACGTCACTCAATACGGTAAGAAAACTTGGACAAACCAATGAAAACAGGGCAGAGATATTTCGTTATTTCTTTGCATTTCTCTGTCTCTTCTTTAATTTCTCTCTCTCTCTCTCTCTCTCTCTCTGTCTCTCTTTCCCTGTCCGTCTCTCTCTATCACACAGGCCTGAAGGTTGAAGGTGTCTACAGGCGTTGTGGTCTTGCTGCCAAGGTTAATCGATTGGTGGAGTCACTCGTGACCACCCCAGGCTCCACCCCCCTAGAGAGTGATGAGCAGGGTGTGTTGGACGCAGCCTCTACTTTGAAACAATATGTCCGCCAGCAGGACTCATTGGTTCCCCCTCAGGACAGACAGGAGTGGGTTCAGGCTGCAGGTACATTCTGTCATACAAGTAGAACGCCTTTGTTCTTTGACTGACAGTCTTTATAGAAACATGTAAGAAGTGACAGCAGAGTAAACTACACTTTTATTCTCAGTCATTTCAGATGAACAAACAAGATTTTCAACTTATCGACAGTTGCTCCAGAAACTGCCAGATGACAACCGAGCAACACTGAATGCACTGTTTGGACATTTCTATGTGTAAGAAATATGCACACACACACACATACGTACACACACGCGTGCAGACGTATCATTGCGATCAGTCGGTGCTTGGGATGTTTCCGACTATTTGTTTGCTTGTTTTGCCGAGGCAGGTACAATGAAGTTTTCTTTAGAATGGAGGGAGGGAGGAGGACTCGGTAGTCGGTCAATCTCTGTGCTGTGCATTTCTAAGTCAGTTCCATTAAAGCAGTCCTTCAGTTTCCTGCTCCTGTATCTGGTGATGCCACTGCTGTTTCTATGTTCGTGCTTTTCTAAACCTTCCGCTAGGTCTTTGTTCCCACCTCACCCATGGTCATGACCAATATGTTGTGACAGAAAGAAAGAATACAACTGCGGACACAAACAGCAGAAATGGAATTTCTTGGAAGAGGGGCGGGGTTAACTCTCTGTGATAGGGTGAGGAGTTCCGTGATCGATGAACCTCAAAGTACCACATGGAGTTGAGGTAGTTTGGGCATCTTGAAAGGATAACCCGAGGGTGCCTCCTTTTGGATGTGTATGTCCAACTGGGAGGAGACCCCGTGGCAGACTCAGGACACGCCAGAGAGATTACAATCTGGAGAAAGAGACGGCTGGGCTGCTCTGTTGCCCGTGCTCCCTTCAACATTTCCTGATCATCATGAGTTGATGTGTCCTTCAGGAGAGTAGCTGCCTGTGAACTTTTTCAGTATAGAGTGGCTGGTACTCAGGGAGCCACCCTGGCAGCAAGTCAGGCCAAGGCCGAGATCCTTATCTTCTAGTTACCTGACCTTACAGCCCCCCTCACACGCATACAGACAAACTAATAATTCACAGTGTATCATTCTTTTCTATTACATTTTACATTTCACTGGCATGCAAACTAAAACTAACATTAAAAAGTGTTCACTCTCTCTCTCTCTGTCTCTCGCTCTCTCTCTCTGTCCCTCTCAGGGTCCAGCTCTTCTCTCAGTTTAATAAGATGTCTGCTCAGAATCTGGCTCTGGTCCTGGTTCCAACCCTGTTTCAAACTCTGAATCACGACCTGATACGTCTCACCAGAGAGCTCATCATCCACCACACACTTCTCTTCCTGGTAAGAAAACGAATTACTCCCTGTCCCCGTTAGTTCATTCGCACAATGATGAGGATTTGCAGGACTTTGTAGCAGAGCAGAATATGAGGATCATCAACCAAATCATGTTTGTCTTACAGACTCCTGAGCAAGAGGAGGAGGAGCAGATCACAATTTTCTGAGCAGTAGGATGCTCAGACTGATAAGGACAGTTTATTCCTTTCTTTTTTTTCCTTGTGCATTTGTTGTTTTTTCATTAATGTAGTTTTACATATATAACAAAATCACTGCCTGGGTCACAATTGTTCAGTTTTGCATGATTTTTTTCAGGGTTTTTTTTTGTTTCATACATATTCGATGTAGTATTACCATTGATTTCCATCTACTTATTCCATTTTGATGTCGACTTTACCGATCTCCAGAAAATAATATGTAATATTTTTCATGTTTGTACCATGAGATGTTATCAATAACAACAATAAATTACATCACTAACTTTACACACAGCCTCTGACCTGACTCCATATAGACTCCTCTATATTATATATACATGTATATATATGTATATACGTTACATTATATATATCTTACTACTTTTTTACTTTTTATCATTATTTTTGTTCGAGTTGTTAGTGTTTTGTTATTGTTATTATCAGCTACTGGATGACTGGAACGTCCTCCAGGATCTACAGCTCTACACTCGGTCATTAGTTAGGAGAGATTTCGCAGGAGAACATAACCTTAAGTTACATGGCAATATTATAAAATTATCAAGCGGGATTTTTTTGATTATGGATTAAAGTAACGATCATGTCAGGTTTTGAGTTATTAGGATGAACTCAAATCTCCCTGATTTATCTGTCATACTTCCATGAGATTCAAAGTTCTTGACTTTGTTGTTGATCTGTGTTGATAGCAGTGGTATCAAAAACTTTTGGACTGTGAGCTCTGCTGTCTTCCTCAGGTCTTTAAGGCTTGCAGGAGCTCCCTCTTATTAGCTGCTCATTATTTTACACAGGACAACACACACACATTGTCCAGTCCAAAACTCTCTTTCGCTTTCCCTTTTTTGTGATTGTTGGTTTTTGTGGTAAAATTGACTTTCTCGAAGGTGGTAAGAGTAGTCCAAGCTAGGCTCACCTACCACCACTACTCTGGTTCAGGAGGAGGGCCAAACAGCAAGTCAACAGGAGGTCTCATTCACCAGGCGCTCAGCCGTGGTGGCCGCACTCTGATCGGGAACTGCATAGGCCTCTGGCCACTTGGTGAAGTAGTCCATTGCCACGAGGATATATCCTTTACCTCGTTCTGTGATTGGAAAGGGGCCCAAGATGTTGACAGCTAAGCGCTCCATGGGGGCCCCAACCTGGAGGGGCGTGCGAGCGTCGGGTCGGGCCCTTCTGGGCAGTGCAGGTGTCACATCGATGCACGTGGAGCTCCACATCCTGGCGATATCCCGGCTAGTAGAACTGCGAACGAAGCCGGTGAAAGGTCTTGGCGACCAAAGTGGCCGGCCCCCACTGACCCATGGACAAGCTGAAGCACTCGAGGCGGGGCACAATGAGGTGCCAGATGTCACAGTTGCCTACAGGATTCTTCCAGCGTCGATGGAGCAGACCATCACAGCTAATGAGGTGGGACCACTGAGAGTAGAGGGCCTTGGTTTGGAATCTTGGTGGGGAATCTCAAAGTTGTAATCCTGTAATGTCTCCAGGCACCGGGCCAGCTGCCCCTCCGGTTCTTTGAAGTTGAGGAGCCAGGTGAGGGATGCATGGTCGGTGTGAAGGAGGAACCTCTGACCATAGAGGTATGGCTGGAAGTGGCGGAGACACAGGACGACAGCCAGTAGCTCTCGACAAGTGACACAGTAGTTTCTCTCTGGCCAACTGAGGGAACTGCTGAAATAGGCAATGACCTGTTCACCTTGCTCCCCCACCTGGGACAACACCACACCAAGGCCCACGTTGCTGGCGTCAGTGTCCACAATGAAGGGTCTCTGGTGATCTGGATAGGCCAACAAAGGGGCCTCAATGAGTGCTGACTAGAGTTGCATGAAGGCACAGGTAAAGTCCTCATCCTGCTGGAAAGCCTGTCCTTTCTGGATCAGCTGGTGCAGTGGGCTGGCAATGGTGGTGAAGTCCTTGATGAATCGCCGGTAGTAGGAAGCCAAGCCTAGGAAGGCCAGTCCCTCACTGCTGCTACTTTTGCTGGGTCAGTGGACACTCCCGCTGAACTGACGACATGACCCAGGAAGGATGTCTCTCACCGGAAGAGATGACATTTCTTGGGGTGGAGACGCAGACCTGCCTGGTCTGCCACGTCCCTCAGGTTGGCCAGTGCACTTTCGAAGTCTACAGCATCAGCGAGAAGATCATCCAAGTAGACGACCCAGCGGCTCCGTGGTATGTCTGCCAAGACCCTCTCCATAAGGTACTTGAAGGTGGCAGGTGGGTTGCAAAGGCCAAAGGGCATCACCTTGAACTGCCACAGCCCTTGGTCAATGGAGAAGGCAGTCTTTGGGCATGCCTCAGGCGCCAACTCCACTTGCCAGTGGCCTGTGCGCAAGTCGAGAGAGCTCAACCATCTGGACCCCGCAATGTGGTCGAGGGCATCAGCAACTCGGGGCAAAGGATAGGAATCTTTGTGCGTGACTTCGTTGAGAAGGCTGTAGTCAACGCAGAAATGCCAAGTGCCGTCTTTTTTTTTTAACCAGGACCATTGGGGCTGCCCAGGGGCCAGCGGAGGGCTCGATGATGCCTGATGCCAGCATTTCTTTGACCTTTTGCACTGCCGCAACTCGCCTGGCGAGTGGTAGCGGCGGGGGCGAAGGCAGATGGGGTGTGCATCACCAGGGTGAATATAGATTCAACGTAAGAATGGGAGCCTTGACCTTCCCTGTAACGAGACGGTCCCATCCAGGGGTGATGGGAGACACTGACACCGGAAGTGTGTTCCTTATGTCCAGTCTAGTCCGTCCGTTCGTTTTGGTTGCTGACACTGCAGAAAACCCGGCCGTCGCGGATCCATTCCTTCGTAGTTCGTGGGTATGTTGTGGTTGGGAAGTAATGCCCAAACTATTTTAAACACTTTTAAAAAGATAAAAGATGAAAAGATCGGTGATCCCAGTTATTTCTTCTTTCTGTGCAGCACGGTGGTTGGGTACCGCCGCCTTCAATGATGCAACTTATACACCATGTGAGGATATGTTTCTCCCAGTAGGGGAGCTACAGGTGTTGAAGGGAGAGGGAGAGAGAGAGAGAGAGAGAGAGAGAGAGAGAGGATTGTGCTGATCAGTGTTTTCACTAGAAAAAAAAGATAAACTTCTGCCCCTTGTGCAGACAGACGGAGAGAGACAAGCAGACCGACAGAGGGCAAAGGGACAGAGAGATAAACAGAGTGAGAAGGGACAGACAGAGGGAGGAGACAGACAGAGGGAGGAGAGACAGACAGGCAGAGACAGAGAGGGAGGGAAAAGAAGAGTGGAGGAGTGTTGTTAGGTCTGTCTGTAAAATCGCTCAGTCTACATTTTTCCCTGCACACAGGCAGACAGTTGGTTCTCCACTCTCTGTCTGTCCATGTCTTCATCTGTCTCACTCTCTCCACCTGTCTCTCTCTCTCTCTAAGAATGGACTCAGAGTTTGCCCTTGGACTTTTTCTTCTGTTTGTGCTGCACATCGACTGCCTCCACTCACTCTACATTACAGACAACACAGGTACAGTACTACTGCTGTTACTACTGCTGTTACTACTGCTGTAAGACCATTGCTGCTAGCCGTTCCAACTCTATTGTTACTATTATCAGTAATAGTGCTGTTATAGTTAGTGCCACAGCTGTTAGTACCGTTACTATCAGTACTACTACTAGTACAACTAATTTTGTTAGGAATGCTCTCTGTTTGATGTCAGAATGAGGGCAGTATTTATACGAGTGTAACACACTACAGACGGTTCATGAAGTTATTTTGAAGACGAAGGCTAAAACGTTGTTTGGAATGATGAAGATGTAGATCAAAAGGAGGAATGTTTACAAAGGGGAGGTTCATTGTTTGAGGAGGAGAGCGAGCAAACTGGATGTATAGATGTGTTGATATATGCATAAGTGGAGGTGCTGTGTTAAGGCACAACATCTTTACATTAACTATGTGTGAGTGTGTGTGTGAGTGTGTCCATTCTACCCATGCAGTGATGTGAAACCCTCATAGAAAGTGTAGCATTCCGTGGTGTCGTCCAATCAGGTGTGTCCCACCCACAGGGCCAACTGCTCATTGTGTGTTTTTTGTGCAGCATAAACCATAAACTGAGAGGAGAATGTATCATCTGTCTCCTAAGATCTATTGGAACCGAACGAGATCTGACGTATGTGCTTCAAATCAGACTCATTTCTATTTTACAGAATAGTTCCAAATCTGTTGACAAACCCGTGGATAAAAGGAGTGAAACCCGTCAGAGTTGGGGTCACAGGGCACCAGCGGAGGTATTGTCCTCTTGTGTGGTGTATAGACATATCTACTGGTATCTTGGTGCTGTTCTGCATGTTGTGAATGTAATATGAGCTACACATGTGTTCAGGGACCAGACCATGTAGAGGATCAGCACGCGGTGGTGTGCGCTCGCCGTCTTCATACGATCCTACGTGCGGTTAGCTTGCTTCGCGTTAGGGCCAAACGATGACCAACAGCCCCCGCCCCACCATCTCGCTGTACTGCTGTCTTTCTCTCTGTACTGCTGTCTTTCTCTCTGTACTGCCGTCTTTCTCTCTGTACTGCTGTCTTTCTCTCTGTACTGCCGTCTTTCTCTCTGTACTGCCGTCTTTCTCTCTGTACTGCTGTCTTTCTCTCTGCCCCACGCCCTCGCCACATTTTCCCTGTAAATCTTGTGTTTATGCATTTCTGACGTTTGAGGAATGTGAAGGATTCATATTTCATCACATCCTTAATGTGTGTGTGAGTCTGAGACCTGACCTCAGACAGAAGTAGGGCATCCTTCCTTCATTCTTTCACTCCTTCCTTTCATCATTGCTTCCTAACACAACTTAAATTCTTTCCACCCACACACACACACACACACTCACACACACAGCTGTTGATCATTACTTGATGTCATTATTGTGTATTGGTGTGGTGTGTAGTTGTATCAACCCAGTGGTTTGTTGGAGCTCTGTGCACAGCTCCAATGTTCTTTCCATGTTCAAAGTAGGGAAGAGTAGGATAAATCATCCTTTTGATTCTAGAATGGATAAAAGGGCTCTAGAAATGCAGTCCATGTACTTCAAATAACTCTCTTCTCTTTTCCATCACTGCCACAGCCTGTAATTGTCATTATCACAAAAGGTCCAACAGGGAAAACAAGTTAACACTTATTAATATGACAATTCAGATTTTACTCTCTCTCTCTTCCTCGCCCTCTCCCCCTCCCCCTCTCTTTCTATCAGATTCTCTACGTCGGGTTCTGTCAGAATTTGGCGTCGTTCGCCCAGTCAGGACAGATGAAAAAGGTCGTTTCCTGTCATCGTCGGTCTCTGCCGACCACCTGCGCCGCAGCAAAAGAGATGCCCGCCTCGCAGAGGAAACACCCTCGACTCACATAGACTCAAACAAAATATGGAGAAACAAAGACACAGCCACAAAATCAGCCAATCCCTCGGATGGAGGTTGGAGAGGGCGGAGTCAACGGGAGGACCAGCAGACAGACGTGGAGCTCTTCTATAACGTTACGGTATTTGGCCAGGAGCTACACCTCAGGTTACGTCCCAACTCGCGTCTCGTAGCCCCGGGTGCCACCATGGAGTGGTGGGAGGAGTCAGGACAAAATCACTCCCAGCCAATCGGAGGCATTGGCTGTTTCTACACTGGGGAAGTCTCCAACATGGAGGACACGTCTGTTGCCATCAGCAACTGTGACGGACTGGTATGTTACCTGACTGCTTTGATTTCGTTGGCTGTATCTCAATTGTTCCAATTCCACTGGAAAGTAGGAAAATTACTCATTTCAAAACCGGAAAATTGCAATAGAACAGCAAAATTAGATTTATGCTGCAAGATTTTTTCTGCTGCACTTTTTCACATTTTAGGTTGGAGAAAATGAAGCACATGAATCGAAATGAAAAAACAAGACAGAAATACAGGCAATGCCTGAAAGAATTCTTTGCCTTTCTTTACATCAATGCACATAAGCAGCGTTAGAATATTCTGAACGGCCGTGTTTAGGCTGACACTGCATTCAAAACAGAACAGGGTGGGACCCGAACCACAAACCGGACCGGACCGTGTGAGAGCCCAGGGTTCAAATCAACCTGACAGACTAAGAAACGGTTACAGACAAACGGTTACGTGTGATTTGATTTAATGACATAGTTTCCATCACCATAATTGGAGTGACCAAACAAACAAAGAATTCACACTCACTCTCTTGCGTCTCAAATCAGCCGCTCTACTTTCGTCCACGTTTGTTCGGCCTGCGTCTGCGCTACACGTGTCAGCACCCTCACGTCATCCTGTCCCAATATTGTGATAAGACATTGTGCAAGAAAGTAATATTGTGAACGATAAGATATCACCTGGCCCGAACTGTTAATACTGCTATTACTGCTGCATAACACAAACGTTATGACACCACCACCACTATGTGGAAGAGCCAACGCCAAACGTAACGTGGTCACAGCAAGCTACTGGGTTTAATCCAAAAGCCTGTTCGTAAACCTTTTATCAAAATAACATCTTCTCTCATCCCAACACAAAGTGTCTGTATGGGACATGAGACTCCTCACAACAAGACCACATTTCCCACAAACACGAATCGTCACACTTTCCTGCATCAGGGAAATTCAACCCAGTGGAGAATGCAAACTCTCTCCTCCAGTTGCACTTTTTGCCATTTCTCACATTTTTTGCACGTCCAGTCAATTCCTGCAACTGCCGAAAAAAGAAAAAAAAAAATCGCATAAAATTGCACCAATGACATCCTAATTTCATCCTTTTTGAGAAAACCTGCTGCAAAATCAAGCATCTTTGCTTGATTGACAAAAAATGTGAAATTGTGGAGGGACTGAATAAACAAACTGAGGACACACGTCTGGTTGCAAACAATGAGAAACGGAGAGCAAAAATACAACACGCCCAAATGAAAGCGACAGCAGGTGAATGTGCAGCTCTGAATCAGATGTCCGACCACAGACTTCACCAACCTCAGTCTGTGAGTCTACATGAGATCTGTTTCCATTTAGTTCAACTAAAAACCTTCTTTTTCAACTTCTTTCAACAGTCAATATTGTTGGAAGTTGGACGAACAGACGTAGATTCTACGGTTGGGGGTCCATTACCTGAGCCACGTACACACATCAATCAGACCAAAACCAGCTCAGGTGTTCCGTTGATTAGAGCCGGTCCCGCTTTATGCTCGTTACGCTTTAACTTTATGCTGTCTCAGTTTAAGGAGTTCAATATGACGCTGAACGGTGAACGCTTCAAAAAGTGCTGTGAATGTTGTGCTTCTGTATTCTTGAATACATTTGCACTTTGTTGGTGGCAGAGTTGAAGGTGTCACTGGTCATAGTTAGGAGAGGACCTGGGGAGGGAACGGAACAAAGACCACAGGGAAAGTTGCCTTGTCCTGGACAATTTGACGTTAGGAGGTAAACAGGACACACATGCGTTGTGTGTGTTGTCAATTTCATGCTGCATGTCTGAATTGGACAATACAATAATGAACATAGTGGTTTAAAATGACAGAGCTTCAATTATTCTATATATATTTTCATCCAAATATTTAGTCCATCTGCACATTTTAAATTTGTAATAAGTTGAAGCAGAATCCAAAGATGTAATAATTTCAACACTGTCTAATGTTTTATGTGGTTTCTATATATGCTCACAGTAGTTTTATACATCAAGAGAGATTATAAATCGCTGTAATCATTCACCATTCTGCTAAAAACTTTGCTTCATTTTTAGCGTGAATGACTACTGTCAGCATAAACACATTGTTTCCGATTCAGTTAGGCTTTTATTCATTTCAATAATCTGTCACCTAGCTGGAAGACTGTGAAAGTTCACGGCATCGTTCTCCGTCTATCTCCAGAGATAGTGAGGTCTCATTTGTACCATTAGTAGAGCGTAGAGAACGCTCCAAATGTGCAGCGCTGTAAAGGGCTGCACATTTTCCAGTAACAGTCTCTTCAATCCTTAAATCCATCTGATTTCAACCCAAACTGCGAATGAGGTCACCAAGAGGAAGAATAGAAATGGAGAATACCAAACCCTCTGTACAGAGTTATGGTGATTTCCTGAACCGTTCTTGGTGGCAGTGGAGTTGGAGAACAAGCTCAGTGACCTCCTGATCCTAACTGCCTCCAGGTTCTGGCCTATAATGGTCCCGGCTTTGTGGATGAGTTTGTTGATCCTGTTGCATAGCACTTTCTCCCACAGACCGGTCAAAGAAATCTGTCCGGTCTGTCATCAAAGTGGAGACCCAAGTTCTCGTACTGCTCTACAACTCCAAAGTCCTCACCCGTCGTGACAATGGGCTCGGTCACAGTTCTTTTCCACCTGAAGTCCACCACTATCTTGGTTTTTGTCCACATTTAGGAGCAAACCATTCCTGCTACTCCACTCCAGTACAGTCGGTACCCTGTAGCTGCCCCTCTCTAAGACAGTCCACCACTGCAGAGTCATCAGAGAACTTCTGCAGGTGGCTTGAACTCTGAGGTGTATAGAGGGAACAGGAAAGGAGACAGGACAGTCCCGCGTAGCACTCCTATGAGTCTAACCGCCACGTCAGACAGGTGACTCCCTAGCTTAACAAACTGGGGCCTATCTGACAGAGAGTCAGAGATCCAGGAGACAGTAGACCCCATGACACCCATCCTTCACAGATTCTCACACAACAGAAGTGGTTGGATGGCAATGAAAGCACGGGAGAAATCAGAAAACACCATTGTCACAGCAGCAGCAGCAGCAGCATCATCCAGGTGTGAGTGAGCACGCTGGAGCAGGTAGATGACAGCAGGGGTATGGGGAGGACATGCAGTCTACACACAACCTTCTTGTTGGGAGGCAAGCGTGCTAACCCCCAACGCAACACGTTGACGACTGAAGGATCTTTGTCGGGCAGGAAATGACACTCGTGTCCACTCGTCGTTCTTGCTGTGAAAGCTGCTCAGGGATGCAGATGTTTGGACAGCTGTTAAAACGTTTCAGAGCTCTGGATTCCCTCCCGACACTGAAACTTTCCTCTTCATTTCCATGTCCGCTGGCTGCTTCTCCGACGCTCTGCCCGCCGAGCTCACGGCTAAACAGACAACCGTTGGATGTCTGCTCCGCCGAGGAGAACCCGGGTTCTGTGCCCATATCTGTCTGTCTCAAAGCATCACGGACAGATTTCACTTCCACTCGGCGATCAGGTTGTTCATGATCCAGTGAAGACCCCGTGCTGCTTAAAGAACCACGTACATTTTGAACTATGAATCTAAATCCTTTTCCCCAGTATCCATATTGACCACGCCCACTTAGGACAAACTACAATCTTCACCATCTTGTGTGACCTCTCTGCTCATGTAACCTAAAAGTGACCTTTACAAACCAAGATAAAGTTGGGTTCACCTTGGTCCAGTCGTTTTGTGGCCATTGATTACAATTGGCATCACGTGGAAAAAATGTAATGGAAAGAAAACATTGAGCAGCAAATGAGTGAGGAATTCATTGAAGAACCACAACGGATTCCTGTGCGAGAGCAGAATGGATTCCAGACCTTCGTCTGATGTGCACAAGATGCTCGCATATTTTCCTGCACTTCTTACAGGGACAACACTGCATGCTGATGCAACACAGATGTGCAAGAACCACGACTAAATAAAGACACAAAAAAGAAAAGAAGATGAGAGCAATTTTCAGCTCTGATGACTACAAAGACAACAAAATGAGCCAAAAAACATCAGAATGCACGTCAATCTATAAACACCAGCAACAATAATTACAAAGATTTTAGGTTTCTTAAGTTTTAAATGAGGAAATGTTCTAAAAGTAAAGAGATGCATGAATTAACTTCATCAATAAAGCAAGAAAACTGAAATCAAATCAATATTTCCTCTCATCCCTCTTTCACTTCAAACAGCAACAATCATCCCCCCGTTAGTTGCTGACAGATTTTGAAGGTTCTCAGCAGGTTGTCTTGGTCCAAACATCTTGGAGAACTTCTGTCAGTCTCGTTGTCTTCTGTCAGTCTCGTTGTCTTCTGTCTCTTCGTGTAATCCCAGACTGACAGGATGACGTTAAGATCAGGACTCAGTGGGTCCGTCTGGACTTTGGCATTATTCAGTCGTTGCTCCCTGATGGTGTGAAGACAAATCTTCATCTTCTGTACAGTTCTGTAAATATAGTGCACGTGAAAATCAATCGGATGATGAGAGAATCCTCAGACTTTTTAATGTAGGTTTAAACACAAATCAACCAGATGTGAATGATGCTGACTCAGATTTTAAAACTGCTGACTCACGTTTTAAAAGCAACAAAAAAAAACACACAAAAAAAATGGTAAATTGTGAACAAGACATGAATGCCAACAGGCCGGGACGCTCGAGGAAAACGTTCATTCGTTAGCGGATGATCTGAGTGGATGACCCTGAGACCACCGCGCACACACCACTGGCATTACTCGGCCAAAAGCCTCGCCTCACCCGTGTTCATTCACTCTTTTGGTTGGCTTCGATCTGAAAGCTGCTGACTCTTATGGAAGTGTAGGTTTTGCTGACTCAGCCTCAGTATCTTCCAGGCAGGGCTGATCCGGATCGGTCAGGATGAGTTCTTCATCGAGCCAATTGAGCAAAGGAGAAAAGGAGGAGAGGAAGAGGAGCAGGTAGAAGGAGGGAGAGAAGGACGACAGCACATCATCTACCGTTCCTCCGCCATCATCAAGAAACAACAGGCTGTCAATCAAAGCCCAGCTGTCAGTCAGACCACAGATGATTATGTCAGAGGTCAGAAAAACTAAAGCTCTTAGGATCTATAACCAAACCTCACTCAGTGATGTCATCACTAACCAACGTTCTAAAAAAAAAAAGGCAACTCGCAATCCATGTCACAGGATAATTGTTTACAGTGTTTTCTCTCTGCCTGTCTGTCTCTCTGCCTGCCTGTCTGTCTGTCTATCTATCTATCTGTCTGTCTGTCTGTCTATCTGTCTGTTGTTTTCTGGTGGAAAAGAAAAATAATGAAACTGAAAGCGGTAGAATTTGTTCCAGGAAAGCTGCCAGAGATGACCACACAAACACGCACACACAGACACGCAAACACATACACACACACACAAGGCAGCTGCTGCTACGTGGCAACACACTTAAACTTTACTGATAGTTCAGCTGCAGTGGAAACTCTCAGCGCGCACACACACACACACACACACGCACGCACGCACACACGCACACAGAGTTTAAGTTTTTTAACTCCTCCAGTTCTTTCCTCCTTTAGTGTCGCCTGATTTTCATCTTTGTTTGTGGTTTACATTGTTCGATCACATGACTGCCGGCTATTGAAGAATTTTCCAGAGGAAAATCAAAGTTCTGTCTGTTTGCTTTTTTAGTTTTTTTAGTTGTGGAGCATTTGTTGTGGTTTCATTTGGAATGAGTTGAATCTGGATTCTAAATTGGATTTTTGGATTCGGTAAAGATCTATAATGAAATCAGTGTCTGTGTGGGCGTGTCATGTTTTTACACACGATGACACGTTTGGGACCTGTCTGTCTCTCTGTCCTTGGATCTGTGATGACAGAGAACATCATAACCATATTTTGGCCAAATTCTTCAGTGCATGAGAAATAATGTCTTCGTTGATCATTGCAGAAACAGGAATTCATTATTATATTATTATTATGATTAACACATGAATCATATGTTGCTGAGGTCATACTACTGTTGTTGTGTGCTAAATGCTGTGCTTGGTTTTGTGTATGCAGGTTCTCTTTTAGGTTCTCTGAACGTGAAGTCCAAAGTGGTGCGTTCAGGATCGAGTTGGACTCGAAGACGAAGACGTAAGCGCTACGCTGAGGAGGCAGAACTCTTTCACATAGAGGTTAATAAAGTTTTAACCTTCATTTGACTTTTTACTTTGTTTGTCACAAAGACACGAAGTGGATTGTTTCTTTGGCGTCACTTTCATAGATGTATTTTTTTCATTTATATCGTATATCGATTAGTTTTTACTGACTGAGTGTGATTGATGTGCCAAAGGACCTTCGTGTGGTGATTGATGAGTAAGGTCCGTTTCGCAGCGTTACAGCAGCACCGAGGAATGTTTGACTTTTCCATTCAGCGGCCATATAAACAGGTGATGCCCAGCAATGAAGTGTTCCAAATTTCAAACTTCGGCATCATCTACATTTTCTGCTCTCTGCACGGTAGCAGAAGCCGGAAATGACTCAAAAATAAATCCTGAATAAAGCTTCCAGCTACAAAACACGGCCCGCTGAGAGCCCTCAGCCTATCACACAAAAACAACAACAAAGGGCACGGGAGCCTGGCGGTTACCGTGGTAACCAGGAGAACAGACAGAAGTTGAATTGATCGATTTATTCACCAAACATCTGTAGGCTGCTGAAGTTGGAGCAATAAGCAGCTATCAGACCGGGACGGGACTCGGCTTCCTTTGGTGGAGTTGCTGTTACTCTTCCAATGTGAATCAATCTTTCTCTCCACTCCTCCGCCAGGTTCTGCTGGGTGTGGACTATTCTGTTCTTCTTTTCCACGGCAGGGAACACATCCAGAAATACCTCCTGACCTTCATGAACATCGTAAGTTCCGCTGCAACTTATGACATCAAATACAACAACAGATGTCAATCAGAAAAATGATGCAGGACAGAAGCAAACACGTACAAGCTAGACGCTAACATATGTTATACACTCATTCACATTCACTCATTCACTCATTCATACACGCTCAGTCATACTAATTTATTCCTATACACTCTCTCGTTCATTTGATTGGTTATCCAGAGCTGAAGCGATGAACCGATCAGTGACATGCAGCACATGTCAAAAGAGTTCAGTAAATGATACCCAGTAACCCAGTAACCATCCTGTATCTAACTCGGCCCCCCTCAGGTTAACGAGATCTACCAGCATCGCTCTCTTGGTGCAAACATTAACGTGGTTCTCGTCAGGATCATCATGCTGTCTGCCACGAAGGTAACGTGATAAACCCCCTAACCCTAACGAGTGGACTGGACGTGTGATCATATAAAACACGGAGACGTGGACCGAGCTCAGTGCCGAGTAAACCGATGAAAAGTCTCTTTGGCCCTCTCCCGTCAGTCTCAGGAGCTGATCTCATTGGGGAACGCCCTGCAGAGTTTGGAGAATGTTTGTCACTGGGCGTTTCACCAGCAGAGGGAGCAGCAGAGTCACGCCGAGCACCACGACCACGCCATCTACTTAACCCGCCAGGAGTTTGGACCGGCCGCCATGCAGGGTACCACTACAGATCCTACCCGTACCACAACCGCTATGCCCAGAGAGTGCTGAGCGGTGTGTAGTAGTGATGTGTGTGTGTGTGTGTGTGTGTGTGTGCAGGTTATGCTCCAGTCACAGGAATGTGTCACCTCGTACGAAGCTGCACGCTGAACCACGAGGACGGATTCTCCTCTGCATTCGTAGTTGCTCATGAAACAGGACATGTGTAAGAATCACCCACACACACACACACACACACACACACACACACACACGCTCTGAGGACCTTTTTTACCACGTCAACATGGTCCACGTGGTTCCACATGGTTCTCTTATCACACTCTATCTGAGTTTATTAGTAGTACGTCATTGGCATCCTCGTTGTACCGCACACACTCACTGACGTACTCAAACGTTGTCCTGTCTGTCTGCCCGTCTGTCTCTCAGCTTAGGTATGGAGCATGACGGTCAGGGTAATGACTGCGGTGACGAAGTGCCCTTGGGCAGCATCATGGCTCCTCTGGTGCAGGCGGCGTTTCACCGCTACCACTGGTCCGAGTGCAGCCGAGAGGAACTGCACAAGAACCTGCAGTGAGTACTATTTATCGCAACGATGCCGTCAAGTACGCCGGTGTTTTCCTAGAGGGCCACACGTGAAGCCCGGACTGCTGCCTTTAAATAACAGAAAATATACTGTGCTGTACTTAACTGTTTGATTTTCAACATCCATTCTGTTGAAAATCACTCCAACCTGAAGAAACAACAACCCAAACCAGAACAACATCTCCTGACCCGTACACGCGTGCATATATTACTGCTTTCAAATCAGAGACTTTTCTTCATAATCCACTGTGGATTGTCAATGCCACATTTGGACAGATTTCTGTGTTTCTCTGCCTGTTTTAGCTCAAGTTGTAGTCTATTAAGACAGCCGAAGGTTTGCTGCAAACTAGGCAAACAGTTTGAACTTATCAATATATGATGTAAATATGTAGCAGTCCATGGATCATTCATCTATCTTATTCCTTTTTGGCTGGTTTGACTCCAGTGTGTACGTCCATTAACTGCTGTTGACCGAACAAACTGAAAATCCACCATCACACAACCGGATGAGGCTGAGACTGTGACAGGAGGAAGTACACTCACACACGTGTCAGCGTGTCAAAATAAAGGCCAATTCCAGTCCTATCCTTTTTATTTTTTTGGTTTTATAAGTAACATGGTGTAGTTTGCCCTCAACCTCACAGGCTGAACAGAAACATCCAAGGCCCAGGTCTGGTTAAGTACTAATTCCCACCTCTGACACGGGGGCCAGCACCAACCCATAAGCTCTGTTTGTGGCTCTGTCTCTCCAGTACCTACGACTGTCTCCGTGACGACCCATTTGACCACGACTGGCCAGCTCAGCCGCAGTTGCCGGGGCTTCAATTTTCTATGGATCAACAGTGTCGCTTTGATTTCGGAGCAGGATACAGCACCTGTACAGCAGTAAGTCTGTCTGTCTGTCTGTCTGTCTGTCCGTCTTCGTCTGTGTCTCTACTACAACGTCATGTCACAGCAGTCGTTCCATTTATCTCTTATCAAAAAGTCTGATGTAAAAATCATAGTCAAGATGGTTGGACCCAGAGGTCCAGGCAGCCCAAACAGGTTCAAGGGTCCTGGGGTGGATGGTGCAGCTGGGTTAGGGGTTGGGGTCCTGTTGGAACAGCGGTTAGGGCAGTGTCTTGGTGGACGGAGACACGGAGACGTCAGGAGGACGACAAGCAACACGATGAGACCCTTTGTCATAAGATCACGGTTAGCACGATGATGATGGTCATGACGAAGATGGTCATGACGATGATGGTCATGACGAAGATGGTCATGACGATGATGATGGTCATGACGATGATGATGGTCATGACGATGATGATGGTCATGACGGTGATGTTCATGATGATGATGGTCATGATGATGATGGTTATGATGATGATGATGGTTATGATGATGATGATGGTCATTATGATGATGATGGTCATGATGATGATGGTCATGATGATGATGGTCATGACTATGATGTTCTGGTCATGACTATGATGTTCATGATGATGATGGTCATAATGATGATGGTCAT
>OMNV01029151.1:5094-17883 GCA_900303265.1 Brotula barbata | reverse complement strand
GGTGGCGCGGGGTGAAATATGGTGATACTTGTGGATTCCTTCCATACTTATATCTTCATCATTCCTTTCTTACAGACGTGTATCGATCCGGTCAGAAGGCCTCAGCTGTAATGTATTCTCAAATCAATTAGGATCTCTCACTTTGCGGACCCGGGTTACAAACGGTTCCCTCGGAAGGTTAACATCGGCGCACGCAGGGAGACGAGCGGCGCTGCATAAAACACGCGACCGTTGACACCCGTTTGAGGCGGCATTATTCCATCAGACGCATGTAAACAAAGAAACGCTGACGCAGAGGCCTTCACCTGGTTACTGAATTATTCAGAGCACGGCCTCGTCATTTCCAATTCACCTCTGCTGGTCTGAGTCGCGTGCGCTGCCTCTCAGGACTGACTTCCTGAAAACATTCCTGTGTCTTTATGATGATGGTGAAAGTGTTTCTGAAAATGGGACGGCAAAAATATGTGACACAGAGCGAGGATCGGGCACTGCAACTTGATACCACGATGACATCATGTTTGGAAGGTTGTTTAAATGCACTGTTAGCTCGTTTAACCCCTTAAACTCTGGCAATACATTGTTTAAGGATTACTTGATGGACGTGTTTCAAGAGATTTAATGAGAATATTTCTCATTTGTATCCTGTTAATATTACCATGGAAATGGTACGAACAAATCTCAGAAATTCTAGTATTATTTTCAAAATCTCTTACTAAAATGCATATTTCTATTTTATGTTGTCCTTTCAGGTTTTCTACCATTTCAATTACTTGTAGAACCATGAAAATTGGGCAAAGAAGATAAGACTCTTTAAAAAAAGTTAGCGAAAAAAATTAACGTTGTAACGTTGTAATTGCCTATTATTAACTGATCTTACTTTGGGCTGAATTTTTGCATGAGATGTATAATGTAAATAAACATATTATTATTATTATTACTATTACTGTTACTATTATTATTATTATTATTATTACTATTACTATTATTACTAGTACTGTTATTACTGCTCTTATTATTATTGTTATTATTAGCATTACTTGCCCTCTTAAATGCTAAGTTATGTCATTTTTATTCTCCTACAATTCTCTTTATATAGATCAGTTTATACAGATTCAGAATGGGTCCGAATGCCTTTGGTGTCTGTGAACATTTTGACCTTTTCTGTAGAATTTAAAACTAAATCCTGAGCTTTTGAAGATCAACCTATTGGTTGTTACCTCATATTTTAAGATGTTAACATAAGATTAAAGATCAGAGTGTTTTAAATATGATTAAGGAACCATTGGTTGGGTTAAACACACTCTTAGGTCAATTTCCTGTTAGGTTGACTGTAGTTCACACAGAGTTATATCCATCAAACTTTCGCCATTGGAATGAATGGTATCTGAGTCTGTAGCGTAGGCCAAACCCATAGGTGTTTATTTTTTACTGATCCTTTACTGCCATAATATGTTGACATCACTAGGTAACACATTTGAATTTACCCATCAATGGGCCTATCAGAACAGAGTAAGTTTTTTAAAGTGTCATATGTGACAAAATATCAACATAAATGAAAAAAACTAAACAAAACAGTATTTTCCTGTGCATTTTCACAACTTTTGCCTCACTCAAGCAACTTTTTTAATTGAATCTAACGAGTCACATGAACCATTTCATACATGTTCATTAGCCCAGGGCACTAAAATTGATTTCATATCTACATATACGGTATATATACATATATGTGTGTATGTTATGTGTGTGTGTTTGTGTGTATATACTGTATATATATATATGCTTATTTTGGATGGTTCAAAAGCAAAAAGCTCATAGCCCTCGTCAAACTTCCGTCCCTTCAAGGGGAAACTCGAAGCTTGAAGCTTTTTTGTCTTGTTTGGCTGAGTTTAGAAAAGCTAGAGCAATATAAAACCTTACTGTCTCTATTTAAAATGATGGAAGAGACACATTTAAGGAAACAGGCTCATTTGAATCAAGCCCTGTATTTCCATAAAAGCTTGCAATGATAATGCAGCAGCCCATTACAAAGACCATTAACCACCACCAAGGAGCTTCCTGCCCAGCGTCATTAGCAACAAGACACTCAAATCTGTTATTGTTTTATTTTGGGATTGTTGAATGTGAAACGTGAATGTCTTCCACATTACTGAGTTAAAGTCACTAATTGTCTTTACCAGTGAGGCATAATGTAAAGTCTGAAGAGTAGCTGTTGAGAGGAGTAATAAGAGTGTGGCGTTAATCCAAATTGAAGCACACAGTTTGGTGTCTTACTCACTAAATGACAGGACAGAGGGAAAACTTCTCCTGAATTATGGTTATACATTACGTCTGTCCACGTCCTCCCGAGAGAACAATAAAATGATCAAGATGCAGAAACGGGATTGAAGAGTGTGTTACTGGTCTTCCGAGTTAAGCTTCAAAAATCATCTGGGGGTGGAGTCAATGCACAGTGAGCCTCAGTGTATCCAAGATCTATTTTCATCGTGGTTTTGAAAGATGAGAGCTCCATAATATCATGCGAACGGAAACAGAGGTTGTTCACTTATTTACTGAGGCTGACCTGAAACCGATACAATCGCCTCTTCAACCTTCACGAGTAATGTGAGAGGAGGGAGAACGTGGAGGGGCCGGGACCCGAGGGCCGTTCATTCCAGCCCGGCTGGTCGGAACAAGCCGAGGTCAAATCAGTCTTCTTCAAGTAATATCTGGCTGGACAGTATTCCTTCATTTGTAGCAACTCTGTGAATGTTCAAAGCGTTCTGGACAAACCCAGATCCTGATCCAGACCCACAGAGTCAAACATTGATAGTAATCCATATGTTATGACTGTGACTTTAGTATAGTTTAAAGTATAAAGTTAATTTCTTTTGTATGTGTTACTAAATACCTGTAAATACCTGTACTCTCTACCTCTTGGTTATGTGTTTATGTATGTGGGTACATGAACACATAGACATGTACAGTATGTACTGTATATGTAGATATGGGTGGAGTCTTGCACATACATACGGGTACCCACTTAAATGTTTGTATTTTATGTTATGTTTGAAGTTGTGTATACACTGTCAATAACAAAAAGTAAAAAGGTAAAAAGTAAAAAAAAAAAAAAAAAAAACTGGGTCAGGAAGTTTAATAACAGGAAATGTATCAGGACACAGTAAAGTAAAGTAAGTCAAAAAATAAACTTTGTTTCCGGATCCTTGAGAACTGTGAAAAAGTAATACTCAGGGGATAAATGCGCTTTTTTTAAAACACCTGAGATTGTTATATTTTCCAAAAATGCCAAAAATATTGAAAAATGTCCCCGTTCATAATGTTAACTTATAAAAAAATAATAATAATTTAGCCCCTGGATCAAGAGCGAATATTTAATAATTTATTTTATTCCGTTTTTTTCAGATTCAGATTTTGGACTCTTCCTGCAAACAAACACGGGCGCCAACATTTTTGGTCGAGGTTATGAAATCGAGCCACAATAAACACCTTGCAACCTTGGTGAACCCTTTACCTGTCAATCATGCGTCCATTATGCAGCAGTGTTAATCATTACTACGACTACGGCATCAGCACTTTTTAACGGCTAATTGAGGACGGAGGAGAGAGCAACTCAGCACAAACAAAAATGAAAAGTGGAGCGTGGATCGGTTGAATTTTGCGCCTTCTCCTTCTCGCTCGCTGCCTCTTGCACATGTTAAATGGAGTGTGTCTTTATGCCCCATGAAGCAGCCAAAAACCCACAAAATGTAAGAAACGCATGCACGGCAACAGCCTGACAGAAACAATAAAAACACACGCGCGCGCGCGCCTAAACCTCCGGAGACACGTGTAGAACCTTTCACCATTCCCATGCCCTCCGTGAATGTGTGTCGTTTTCTGAGTCAATGTGTTGGAATGCCTCCATAAATTATTCAGCCACAGCGCCTGCTATCTGAAGATAACAGAGGTCTTTTTTATCGGTCAGTGTGTACAGAGACACCGTGCTGGTGACTATACAAGCACCCAGAGGGATGTTAGGGCTTCCTCTGTGTAAGGATGCATGTCATTGTGCCAGCGGAGCACACGGAAGACAATATGTCCTGTCAGGAGTTTATGTCCTAAGGTCACTTTCATTTCCCCTGAGGAAATTCTCTTTTCAGCTCATCAGACGAGGAAGAATCATCTGCCAAGGGAAAGTTAATCCATCATTAAAGATATGTAAAGTTAATTGTCACATATGCTTGTTTCACACACTTCGTCAATGTATATGGAAATAAAATATAGGAATGATAAAAGCATCTAGGCCCAGTGATTGATATGATCTTATCTATTTCTTTCTTTTTTTTATCAGGATAGATCATCCCTTTCCCTGTACGACCACTTGGTGGCAGCCTTGCACACTGCATTGATGCCACAAGCACAAGCAAATTCTTCCCCTGATTTCAGGGCTTGAAATTTAGTTGACGTGACATTCGAGGAGATCGCCTGTTAATTACTCGAGCCGCTGCAGATAATTCAGCTGACAGTCATTGTTATTCCATTAAACCTCCGTTATTTTTCCTCTCCACTTTCAGGTCTGTCTTAATTAACAACGTGTATCCACGTCAGCCCACTTAACGTCACAGAACGATGGAAAAAATATATTGAGGATTGTGTTTTGGGTGGGATCTATAATAAGGGCCGGGCTGGAACCCTGGAGGATCTGGATGTTTGGAATGACTAATGCACAAAATTGGCTTCGGAGCCCCCTACACCCCCCCTACTGGGATGAGAAGAAAGACAGACGGCCTATACAGTTGGCCACTCATCCAGTGTCCCAGTTGCAGCCTGCCTCCACATATGGCCTGTATGATATTCAGCTCTGACACAGTTTCATCAGGAGACTCATCCTAGATATTCAAAGTCATACTTCTATAATTTTATAGATCATTTCAAGGCATTTCACAGGGCGTAATCCCACAAATGATGGATGCGCAGTGATAAAAAGATGGCAGTAAATACCAAAGATACTACGCTGAGCTGTCCAGGTGAGATATAAAGTCTCACACATTACACGGCAAGAATCCATATGATGACAAGCAAATAAAAACCAATCACATTTGGCCCGGCGCAGAGGATTAAATCATAGGCAAAGCAATAACTGTAAGAACACAGAGGCCACCGCGACGCTAATCAATACACACAGCTCGCAATAAGAATCGGATAAACAATTCATTACGACAGCAAAGGTTAGATGACTACAATGAGTAACATGCATCCGTATTTGGCACAGTCGGCACAATTCAACTGCTTCACATTTCACAAGTGCATGTAGAATTTTGCTTCTTTTTGCCATTTGGTCTGCAGCATTTAACAGCGTTACTCCTTCTGAAGTGTGTGAAAAACACTGATCGACTCATCTAAAAATGATATTATAAAAGGTATTTCTTCCATAAAAACGCATGAATCACCTCCTTTCAGTAAGTTCAGTCACTTCAGAGTGCGCGTGTACTCATTTTGGTGACGATATTACGAAATGTGATGCTTAAGTCAATTCAAAATACTACAAATCCGGCTTGGCACAGCTTTAATCCGTTCGAAACGATCGAATAGAAACATCATTAAATGCCAGGATGAAGATAAAAAGAAATGAAAAGTTAATAAGAGATATTAAGAAAGATATGAAGATCCTCAGGCTTGAAATATATTAATCTTGCTAATCTTGGGATCAATTGGTGTGTGCTTGGCAAAAAAAACAAAAAACAAAACAAAACAAAAAAAAAAACGTAACTTGAAAACCTTTTCAGTGGATGCGAGTGAGACAAATGACAGACGTAGAACGCGGTTCATCCGTAATGTGACATTGGCACGAACCGAAGCGACATTTGCGAGAAGAGGCCAAGCGTTCCCTCCCAGTTGGCATCGGCGGCTTGGCGCCGCATCCAAAGAAGTCAAATGGAATGATTCTGAGGCATAAACAAGCCTGCTGGTGGAAACACAAACAAGGAAGACGATCCACTCCTTTTAGCCTTCAACACCTATAAACAAGCAGCTTCCATTCCCCCTCTGAGCCACCGGAGCCTCCCCCTCTGTGTCCCAATGGCTCCCCCTCCGTTCACTCACCCTGTCTCCCTTATCCTTACCTCACCCGCCTTTTTTTTTTCCACCTCTCCTTCCCTCGTTCTTCTCTGGCCTGACTCCCGAGGCAGATGGTCCATGTGAGCAGATGCTCGGCACCCAGTCTTCCCGACGGAAAAACAAAGGCTGGATCCAAAGCAAACAAAATCTGCTGGAGGCTTCCTGGGACACGAACAGGGAAGTTCATCTCTGAAATTAATCCTGGCTTCCGCTCTAAACTGCTTTTTATAGAGAGGTGGACTGGTTTTTTTCATCCAATGGGATGCTGAGGGGGTACTTCATTTTATGAGTGTGGGTATCCCTTGAATATCATCAGACATAAATACACAAGTCAAAGTATTAAACTGGTTCTCGGAAGACTGGGACCACTTGAACAATAACACTAAAGCTAAAAACTAAAGTTTTAGGCTGCAAAATCTCTTTTGTGCTTTAAAATCTGATTACTGATGCCACAAGTATTTCTGCATCAGATCCTGATGGAGCAGGGAGAGCTCGAGGTGTCAAAAACGTCACAAAACCTGGACAGGCAGCCCGCAAAAAGCTTTTAAATCCACTTCTACGTGTCTTCTTTAAGATCCATATAACCTATATCCTCAAATCACTGGGCACGCAGCAATTTGTCTAATAATAAATCACAAGTACTTATTGCTGTCAAGACGACAGCAGAACTTTCAGATCAGTGATTCGCTGCTGCAAACTGTCAAAACGACTGTCTGGAAAGCAAAAACACACCGCTGTGCACTATGACAGATTTGGAGCAGCTTCTTCACTCGGTAACTTTGCCTCACTGCGAACTGACAGGTGCAGGTAACACACACACACACACACACACACACACTCAGATACACACGCGGTCAACTGTCATTCTATAAAAAAGCTCAGTGCCTTTCCTGTCTTCACTTAAACATCCCACTGACTGACACGTTTCATGAATTATGACCACAGATGTGATTTTGTGACATTATTTGGGGAGCGGGAAAATATTGAAATCATTTAGAAGCTTTAGACTATCTTCACTAGTCCAAAAAGTTGCGTGTCAAGAGAAATTCTGTCAATGTAAATGTGGTGAAGAAACATCACATCCTCGCTCCATCCTGATATCTTGATGAAATAATGACATCGCAAACAATGCCTGCATGCATCGATCGCATCAGTAACACAGCTCACAACCCTGAGACAACACGGACGTCCTTAAAAGTCTGTCCCACGTCCAATTTTCTGAATAATGCAAATGCAGCAGATGAATACTGTGATCACCATGGAGAGTGTGATAACCATGTGCTTTAAATGCCAGCACTGATACACACACTTGCATGTGCTGCATCTTACCGGCCGGGGTTTTATTTGTACCTTTGTAGTGATAAGAATTACTTTTTGTGTGGAAGCAGGTGAAGTCCAGGATAAATAAAGGTCGTTAAATGCAAATTAGAGCAAACCAAGCAGCGATTCTGCGGCACCTATGGGGCGATTCCTCACAGTAACGTTTTTATGGTTAATGTTCATTACTTAATGTTGTTAGGCATCATTAAAACCACAATTCTATAACATAAAGGATAATGAGTGGCTCCTGTATATTATAAAGCCAAAGAAAAGAGAGTTGTGTCCGGGGCTAAGTGCTTAAGTTATTAAATACTGTATAACCACTGGAGCTGGCCATGGTGCTGACGTTCTTCTACCATCACATCCCTCCCCTCTGTAATGAATACTAAAAGAGAAAATGTCTACGGGAGCCCATGGCAGGCACCAACAAGTTGCATTAGTGATCTGAGGGAGCTTCAAGGCACCCATGCAACGAATCGCTGCACCCAAGGAAGCGTCTCTAGGGAAGATCAAGCCATGGCACGGTGGCTGTGACATTTTTGCGGGCATGTATTGCATTTGTAGGGATCCCCCAGGAATGACCACGATGGGATCAAAATATGAACATCTAAGACAAACAAGAAATAGGACAGCATACCAGACATTATCTCTCCATGGTAATCGTCGAGTACTTAGCAATGCAAAACGGGCAAAGAGCACCTTCGACATAATGAGAAACTTAGGCAGGGAGGCCAATTACAGCCAGCAGCAGCGAGTGGCTGAGTTACCTGCTGGATTTCTTATGCAATCCAGTTAAATTCCAAACTTTTGGGATATGTACAAGTCCCAGTTGACAAGTATCTATGTTTTGAAATGAAAAAAAAGGTGGACCCAGAGACGAGCATTCCATATGATTCAGCAACGAGACACCTGAAAGTGAAGGATGGTGGTGGAGGATGAGACCGCCAATACTGAGGTGGAGAAATGAAGGATAATAGATGACAATTTGTTTAGGGCTGCAACTACAGCCTTTATACATGGTTTATTAAATACGAAGAGTCTGAAAATAGCGACATATGCCTCATGTATGCACCCAGTGCCCCAAGTGGCATCTTCAAATGTGCTTATTTGGTCTTTGAAGCCACATAGATTCCATTTGTAATGATATAAAACGAACAAAATGATCAGGATGACCAGACTACTACACTGGAATCACTAAATATTAATAAAAAATGACTGATAATGAGATATGATAGCAATATGTCTGACAAAAGCAGAATAATTGCACTTTTTGCTAATAAATGCTCAGCTAAAATCCCAAACTGTAGTGAAAGTAAGCATTCTGATCCAAATCTGACAGTACCTGGATTATTTTTCCCTTCCAGACTACAGTTTCATTTGTTCCTTTAGAGTTTGAATAGTCAATGTCAGCTATTTTTAGCCGCTTGGTGCACTGTTATTCTCAAAACCAGAACATCTAATACGCAATTGAATGAGCTATTCTAGGCTAGGAAACTGCAATCAAAGTCCAGGTGTGACTCAGTCTTAACGAAGGATAATTAGACTTCAATTAGGTGTGCCAGCAAATATTGACCTACGATGGGAATAATGAGTATTTAACTGCTGTTCTGGCTTTGAGAGAAGCAGTCAGGAGCCTGAGGGAAAACCTATGGACTATAACAGAGTGATCATCATTCTGGATGCCAGCCAAGGACAGTGGAGGAGCAGCCAGAGGAGGATTTCTGCTCAAGAATCCCATTTTCAGGCTAAGCTCATAAGGGATTCCAAAACTTTATCCTATGCCAGTGGCAGGTTATGACAACATAAAGTGAAATCATTATTTCATGCAACAGGGATATTGAAAGTGTTCTGGACGGTGTCCAACAGCAGAGGTCGACTGTCCTTTAGGTAAAGCTATTTCATTAAAAGATCATAACGGCTTGCAGAAAAAGGCTGTTGGCAAGTTCTAGTTCTGGAAAATTGGAAATCGTTGCCTTTAAATGGAGCGACAAATAAACAGAGTTCTTTCAATGGAAGGCAAAAGTCCAAGGCTGGAGACAAAAACCTTGAAAACAATTAGGCAGAGGCATGCAAAGTTCCATGGCGGTGAGATATTGTCACACCAAACTCCATGCAAAAAACAGCAATTTTATGTAGCCTGGCATTTTGCATCCAAAACACACGTTAAGTTAAATGGATTAATTCCTTTAAAAAAGGAGCATATTGCTACTGTTAATGCGGCTTTTGTCGTGGCTCTCATGCATCTTTCCTTACATAAATGTTCAACTTTTAATGTTGATTGAGGCGTCGCTTCCACTCGTCCGTCCGCTGTGTCTTTAACGAGACGACGGGCAACAATTTAAAAAGTTGCAATTTTGGAAAAATAACGTTTATCTTGTGGCATTGCTTGAATGCCGAATTGAGGACGACGCATGTGAAATTGCAAATCATTGTTGGTTCTGATGAAAATGGCAGGCGTTTTCGAATCTCACCGCCGAAACGTTAAATTGCCATTTTTTTGCATGGAGTTTTGCCAGGCGTTCTCATTCATCCTTCCATCATTCATCATTAACTTATCTGTCAACACATGCCACCGCTGTCCTACCAGGTGAAGAAACAGACGCGTCCACCCTGGCAGAAATGCTCTCCACGCTCTTTGCATCCATAGTTCGCGCAGATTTCCGCAGACTTTTTATTTAAGAGCGCGGAAAAAAAAAATCCTGGAGTTCGTCTGGTTCGAGTTGTTGCTCGTCCAACTCCCAAGTTTCGCAGTGAGACAGGCTGGAACGCTGCTCGTGCACGCCGCTCGACACGGGAGCGAGCATTGGTGGGTGAAAGGGGGTGGTGTGGTATGATCCAGGATTGGGGTTTCTTTTCAATAATGTGGCAAATTATTTTTATATTCATCACTCAAATCTCTATTTACTCTGTTACAAGGCGATATTATTATATTTTCTCTAAGTCGTTTGTGTATTTACAATCCTGCACAATTATCCACATATTATATATATGTAGTGCACATAGACTGTGTAATTTTTTAACTCATTTTAAATACTTAATTCTTATTTATTTTATACTTTGGCTTACTCTATTTATCTTCTTTAACCTTTACTTCTTATCTTATCTTGTCTTATCTTATCCTATGTAATCTTATCTTATCTCAACAGTGGACGTAATCAAGTAAGAAAGTATTAAAATTTGAGGTATGTTATTTGAGTATTTCTATGTTTTTGTCTGTCTTGTAGTCTAATAACTTCATATCATATATAATATATCATATATATGTATATAAGAACTTTTTATTGCGAAAAATATCATCAGCTAATTGCCACAAATCAACAATTATGTGTAGATAAAATAGATAATATAAATCCACCCTTGTATACGAACTTATGCATTTAATTTAACACTAAGTGTCAAACTGCCCAACTTCGGCCCAAAAGTCCTGATTGTTTTTAGCCCAAAAGACTGATTGAAATGATTGATGCATGAAAAATAAGATCTGGCAACTCTTATTTGTTAACCCAGCTCAACTTTACACCATATCAAATACAAAAGATGGTTGTATTTTCATTTATTTCCCATTAAATGCTAATGAATTACATTTATTTGTTTATCTTCATTGCATTTTTGCACTGCTGGTGAATCCTGCCCAAACTGAGCCTTATCAAAGTGCTCCGGTGTTGGTAGTAAATGTGAAAACATAATGAAACGATACATTTTTGCTATTATCATCATTTATGGAATATCAGATTTACCATGTGGATTATAGAACTGAACCAACCGCTCATCTCAAAGCAGGACGTTTCACTCTGCAGGACCTCAAACACACAAACACATCTACCCTCCTTCTGTGGCTCAGTACTTTTCAATCGGAGCTCTTCATCGCTTTCAGCCGAGCCAAAAAATAAAAGTGAAATTTAAAAAGTAGTGACAGCTTGGTGGATTATATGTATGCTGAATGGACGAGTCATATTGGTTTAGAAATCTGAGAAATTAATCCAACGGTGCCCAATCGAGCCCTCCAAATCTCAAAATATGGGCTTCGAACGAAACACAGCGAGTGCTTGGACGTCATCTGCAATCCAATTCCAGGACTCTATTATTAATTACAGTTAGAACAAGTGAAAAAATATAACTTTTTTTTTTTTTTTTCAGAGATTAGAGATTTGCTGTAGCTATTGGTGATGCATCGTCTGATCTTTTAAACACGGAACTTCTGCCTTTGTTGTTTTCTAGTGTTTGAGCCAACACTTCCTCCCGTCTAGTCAAAGTGGAGTTACTCACAAAATCCCGCAGCTTTATTTATCTAATAAATACATAAGTCAGGAATACATATTTTCAAAACTCTCGTCTGATGTCAAACCACATATTAGACTTCCAAGTGTGTTGTTTAGAGTTTATATTCAATTTTTAAACAACTCTTCCCAAAGTTGAGATCAGGGATCACTTTAAAGGCGTTTTCATCATATGCCTGCCTAACTCCATATTTATGATCCACCACAGTTTAGACACTTACATAATTCTGCACCACACCAAAACAGTAATAAATATTCCCTCAGAAGGAGATGTTAAAGATTCTGTTCAATTCAGATAAACAGACAAACACACACACACATATTCCCCCCTGAAGAAATCACACATCAAATGCACAATCTCTCTCTCCTTATCCCCCTTATCCACACACACACACACACGGCACAGCTCTTCAGTGAAACAAAACCACAGTCGACATGAAAAGAATAACTTTGCGAAATCCAAACAACTGACAACACTTAAGTGTGTGTGGAAGTGAAAAGTTTGCAAATTAGTTTAGTAACTGCCTGCCAAGAAAGGCTTCAGAGACAGTTTTAGAGGCAGCATCAAAAGGGAGGATATTTACCAGCTGGTTCTATGGGAAACTGCTGACACCGCAAAGCAGCAACGTAACTCTAAAGACAGCTTCAACCAGCGAGAAGACACGCTGTAACGAACGCTTTCTCTTCTCCACCGTCCCAGCCCGACAACACCAATACCAGCCAATACGGACAACCATCCATTTTTTGAGACAAGTGTGACAGGATGACCGAAACTGTCACAATGAACAATGACTAATACTGGTTTGGAGGTGGCTATAAATAATAGAGCACCTGGACAGACCGATGAAGCCAAAAGCTGTTCAGACAGACTGGCACAGCGAGATGGATGGCAATATGAGGGCATTAATGAGAGCACAGGTCCACCAACACATGGGGACGAGAGCTCTGCAGATGGCTTGATATCATCATTAAATGGCAGTCTGTCTGTGTCGGGGTGTGAGTGTGTGTGTGTGTGTGTGTGTGTGTGTGTGTGTGTGTGTGTGTTAGGCAGGCTCAATCAGCAGCAGGCTGATGGGGAGGGAGAGTGAGGCAGCTGGGG
>OMNV01029150.1:11486-24102 GCA_900303265.1 Brotula barbata | reverse complement strand
CCCTCCACAAAAAAAAAAAGCTAAAAAAAAAAAAAAGCTCATATTAAATTCATTCTCTAAAGATTTAACGTTGCACCGCATGAAGTTTCCCAGAAACTCAGGAACTGTGTGATGGTTCATGAACTGTTCACAAGACCGCACATCTCTGAAGATTTCCACCAGTTTTGGATACTCGCGTTTAGCTTGTTTTTGTACGTAGCGAGACACAATGATCACGCTTGAGTTTCAGATCGCTGAAATATGCAAATCGGTACTTAATAATCTAAGACTTTAAAAATATCACCAAATATGCTACGACGTCATTTGCTTTAAATTGTACGCTATCCAAGACACGTCAAATATGATGGGAATGTACGCAAGGAAACCCATAGAAGTATAAATAGCAGTATTTCAGAGTAAAATCCTTTTTGATTTCGTTCCACACTCGGTCCAAAAGTGCCATTTTGAATGCTGCTGAGTCCTCCGTCCCTCTCATAGTCTTGCCAGCCCTCATTTTTTGAAGTGTGTGGTATTCATCAACGTAAACTATTTCTGACACCGATGTTGTCAAAAGTAATCAGCTAATCAATCACTTAATTACTCATCTGGATGAATAATTGAGTGCATTTCTCAACACAGTTCTTCTGTGATGTTTTTTGAAACATGATGTTGGGGGAAAAGCACAGGGCAGTAATATATACATTGCTTTAATCAAGCTTTTGATCTTCAGTACAATTCTACGATAAGTCAATTAAAAACTAGGCCTACCAAAAATGAATTATGCAATAAGTTTATTAAAACATTTATCAGCCAGACTTATTATAAATGGATGACTTCCAGGGGAAGACAGGCAGATGAGATGAACAAGTCACCAGATTGGCTTCTTCTCCGTCTCTCATATTCAACTTGGTTGTTTACCATTTTGCATGCAGATTGTTTTTGATTATAGAGGCCTATATAGGCTGCTGTTTTTGTCTTATTAAACTGCAATGGGTTTAATCTGCGAGTACACTGTGATGCTTTCTGACATCGTAAAATGGCAGCCAGAGATTTGAAAAGTCATCCTGTCCTTCATCTCCTGCTTTTATCTCCTTTTTTTTTCTCAGTTTACTTATCAGTTACCAACAAATCCAGATTTGGCCCAAACAGACTGAGGTTCAGTCCCGTCCTCCAGGCATGTAGGGTGTCAGGAAGCACACAAATGCCCCCCTGCCTTGAGGAATTGTCAGTGAAAATGCTACCGCATCAATCTCTCAGACATGGGTTAGTGTGTGAAAATAAACATGGCGCTGAAACACACACCGGCAGACGAGCTCTGACCCGGGCTCCGGTGCAGGTTGGGCAATTGTGATTTGACAAAACAGACTATTGTCAACCAAAACAACAATGGAACCTGATGACAGCCGCTCCAATCATCCTAACTGGGATTTGAAATAGATCTTCTCCAGGATTATTGTGACCACATTTCAAATTTGAAGCCTTTGAGCATTTTTTTTCTCTCTATCCTTTCCATTTTTCTGTGATATGAAGCAAGATGTCTGCTTGCTCTGAGAAGAGTTGCTTTGTGATGGAAAGTTGCTATGAACCTCTTTGGCAGGCAGCGAGACATAATTCCTCCCTGCTCGGGGTGCTACGGGAATCTTAGGTTTCGGGGCTGCCGTTACTTAATTAGAAGGTTGAGGTAACAACAAAAATAAGGGACGAAAAAATTGGAGGGACAATTACTTTGTAAGTGTTTTTCTCTTTGTTTATTTGATTCTTCTGGGCGTTTTGGAACCTGTTGACACAGATTATTCAGGTGGAGGCCTGAGGGGCTGGCTGAGGGCTCTAAGCTGGGCCAGTGTGCACATCTCAGCGCTTCTCTGGAATGGCTGCCAGCTCCGTCTGCTCGGCTGTGATAATGGAGCCTCCATTCCCCTCTCTGTGTTGTGTGGAAATGTTTCCATTAGCCTTTGACAAGAAAATTCCTCTCTGCAATTTAGTCCATCTTTTATGTCCATCTTGTTTCTTCCAGCATGCAGATTTTATGCTTGCCTCTCTGTGGCTTGCTCGCTAGTTTGCTGCCTGTTACACCCCTCAAGCTGTGCTGGAATGTTGGGGTGAGATAAAGAAAAGACCCCGCTCTGAGCAGGTTCGAGTGTTTTGCTTTTTTATATCAATGACCTTTTTGTGTGTGTTGTAAACACAAGGGATAAACTAAGGTTTGACTGAGGCTCCTCCAAACTGCAATCCTTGTCTCTGTCAGTGGCCATTTGAAAACACGCGCACACACTTTGCCGCGTGACGGCATCACAACACGTCGCCTTTTGAATGGTATCCCCTTTTTTTTCCCCAAATGCGCTCGCGTCCGTGGACACAGGCACATCTGGAAATTCTGATGTGACCTTTATTTGCATTACTAAACTCATCAAATCTGAACAATAATTCACACACCCAGCTGAAACTAATGTGAAATATTTTGGCAAGCACCTGAAATGAGTGTAATGCAAATCTTGTGTCTTTTTGTAGCACAAATAGGAGCCGCGGCCAAAAAATGAACAGCCAAGCAATAATTCAGTCAGATGTGGAATACACTTAGAGCGCAGTGGGGAGGGAGAGAGAGCAGCACACACAGAGGGAGAGAGAGATGAGAAGAGACCAAGCCTTTTGGCCTGGCACGGGGATCTGGAATAGTTAGCCAATATGAGACAAATGGTGGTCCTCTGTGACTCAGTGAATTAAGATGCTTACAGTGGATGGGTTCCTGAACCTCTGTCTGCCTCAAGGAACAAGTTGAAATATAGGATTTTTAAACTTTAATGTCACAAACATATGAAATTGACATTATACGTCCAGTTTGGTGGCAAGTAACCTTGCAAATGTGGATAGGGGACCTGCTAATAGAGCATGTGAACGACTGGAAAAGCTCTTCTGTGATTTGGCAGAGACACTACGAGCCGATACATGTGAGAGTTTGGTCTTAATACATACAAACGTTAACATCACCGGGAAATAAGAATAAGTTTTCCAGCTGTGCTACACTGCATGCATATACCTTGAATCCTTCCTGTTTTGTTTAGTTTTTCTAATAAACTAATGTTCCTTCTCGTCAGTAAAGCATTAGTCTGGGAATTTTTCTAAATTTTGTGATTTCTAGGAAAAAAAAACATCCAATCGGGCAACTAGGTCATAGATATTTTTAACTAGTCAGATTTGGGAACAACCGGACTCAGTAGAAAGCTGTTTTGTGCCAGGCACTCGGAGCCAAAACGACCTGTCAAACCTCACTACGGACCCACCGACAACAAACAACATTAGATCAAAACAACGTATAGTTAACCTGTCCCCTATCTCGATCGTTATCCTTCCTCCCGACCCAGATCACGGTCTCAGTGTTCTCTCGGCCGAGGAGAGGATCGCTCTCTTGAAACAGGTACTTCACTTTAATAAGAGTTACACTTTGCACCCTGATTTTTTTTTCATGGATCTGTATCTTAAAGTAACTTCCGGGTTCCTTGTGTCGTGCATAATTTCCCTCAGGGTCCATTTAAAGGCCTGGACTGGTAAGTGAACGGGAAACATCTTCGCAGTGATGAAAAGGACAATGTCAGTAAACCAGTTCCAGGAAATTATGACATTTTGTAAAAAAAAATTGCTGCTGCATCACTTTAAATGATGTCATTTGCTTAAATGTGACAGAGCCCATTGTTGTCTTTTATCCTCAAATTAATTTAACATTTTGTTTCCTTTAAAATGACAGTTTGCACAAAATAAGTTTAGATGGGTAAAGAAGAATACACTTGTACTAAAATACCTGTACTTTGAATGAATGTACAGTATATTTATTTAATTAAGGTTCCTGGCAGAAGATATTTCTTCAATTTTTCAAGATGTTATCAGTCACTCTCATTTCATGCAAAAGCTTCCAACCAATGTTGACAATCGTATGGATCTACACAAAACCAATCAAAAATGTCAGCCGTATTCAAATACCACGTTTCTGAATGCGAATGTATGCACATACAGCACGCATTCATGTGTATCTTGACCTAACGGCAGGAAGTGTTGGCTGATTGACAGAGTCCTCCCATTTCCTGGAGGTTAAGGAAGCATGTACTGTTGCATCAGGTGACTGCAGCAGTGAGACTGAGCATATGAAATCCATTAACCCTTGCTGTTATTATTAAACAAGCCCAAATGAGGGTCACATATCTCCAAGTGCAGCCAGCATGTCAAAAGCAGTGTATCTCTCTGTATATCATGAATGTTTGTGCATCACCCCTCATCAAAGAGCTGTGGTATTAATGTGGCAAAGAGTTTGTGATAAAATATGCAGGCATACGAGTGACAAACATACAACGCTGCCCCTGTTTGTTCTGGCACATCAAAACCGCTTTCAACATGGCAGCTGAGCACAGGCTGCTTATATCATTTTACACGACTATAAGAACCCTCAGGGACTACTCTGGTAAAACGCACAATGCTGCACTGATTTACTGCTGCGCACCAAACGCAGTTGTGTTTTGGACTTTTGCACGAAACCGTTCCTAAACTCTGAACTTGGTCATTCGCTGACCGTTTGGCATTGAAAAGCACAGCGTGTGAGCGTTGTTCAAAGTTATCACGCCAGGGAACAGATGTGTGCTGCTTTTTCCGGTCTTATGGAGCTCGGCCAGTCACACTTAATATAGATCTACTGTCACAAACACTTCACAAGTGTTTGTAGGATAAGAGCTGGATTTCACCAAGTGTTAAAAGCTTAATCCATCCAAATGTGTGAAACTGAGAAGTATTTTGTTCACACTAGAAGGACTAAATTGACTGAGGTTTGGTGTCGAGTTCTTCACATTGCCATAAGAGTTGGGGGTCAATAATGTGACCCTTTACACAGCGATTCAACTTTGAACAACAGCTTCACAAAGAAAGAACTCAGCTAATATTACACTGACACATTACGCTGTAAACAGTCCACATTATTCTCTTACTATTCGAGACCGTCTGTCACTTTGAAGCGCAAACCTAAGCTTTACTCGTGAAAAAAGGTTGTACTGTCAATGAGCAGAATTGTTGTGGCAATACACCACAGAATTCTTGCTGTAAGCTCAGTTGATGCGGTGGCTTTCACAGTATATAACAGAGCTCCAACCAGCATCGTGACTGGTAGCAAAGTAAAACACGGACAAGGCAGAGGGGATTTCAACAGTAGGCAGCATGTTTGCTGGAGAGTTTATGGATTTGTCATTGGAAAAGACCAGATCTCCATGTTCCAGACTCTATAACGCATCAATTTGATTCCAAATAAGACTCCCGCCTAGGCCCGCGTTCCTTATCAGCAAACATGTCCACGTCAGTCTCCAAGATTTAGCCACGGCTAAATTCCTCCGTATTTAGGCTGGCTGAATGATATGGACATCTACGCAGTTCCAATAGCTGCAGGCGGTGCCTCTTGAATAGCATTTTGTACATAAGCTTTAGCTTACTAGCCTAGGATACCAAGCCAATGCCTTATCCCTGTTAACAGAGACCCTTCTAAGACAGGATTAGTGGAGGAGATAGTCACCGACAAGGGGCATGGTCCATCTCCTGGGAAGCACCACCGCTAACCCAAACATAATTGCATTTGTTTAGATAAGGAAATCACAGCAAAATCGAGTTCTATGTTAGCCCTGCAATGCAATGTGATTTTGAATCCGTAGCACCACAGGATGGAGTCAGCAGCTGTCCAAAAACAAGATGTCTGACACGGTGGCATCATTTAGTGTCGGTGTTGGTGTTAAGTCTGTGATTTTTAAAACAATTTTATCGTAAGAATCAAATCTGTAGTCCTTCCCATGTGGATTATTGTGATATATAACAGCATGATTATGTGGTATGTATAGACAATGCAATGTATATTCTGTAAATATTTTCCTCATTGTCAAATAACACAAAGAGAGAGAGTGAGAAAGCTAGAGAGAGAAAAAAACCCTAAAACCTGACTGTCAGGTGTGACCTTCCGCTCTTCTCCGACTCTCCCACCGCTCCTTTATGGGTTAACCATCCTTAATGCTTTATGTATGCCTTGCGTGACACTCTTTGCATAAATGATACCAAATAATTGGGATTTATAAATAATTCATTGTGTATTAATGCAGGTGAAATGGCTTTTTGGCTTGGACTGCTGTCTGTCGTTCAGAAAATAAAAGAGGAGGAGGTGAGGTATCACATACTTCGCTGGAGAAAAAATAAATGCCCCCCATAGAATATGTGCAATCAAAATGCATGAGCCACGCATGGTCAGCACAGTAACCTTAGATTTATCTTTACTAGTGTTTTTCTTCTCATAAGAAACTGCTAATAAAGTCATTTCAACTTGTGTTCCATACATACACACATCTGTGTGATGTGTATGTACAGTATACATACAGTTTTCTCCCATAGAAGAGTTTACATAGAAAATACATAAATTCAATGAGAACGGTGTGCTTGCATCATGGAAAAAGAGCAATAAAACTAAAATTACAGCAACTTCGTGTTGTTTTTTTTTGGTTTGATTTTTGTTCTGTTTATTACATCTTAAATGTAAAAAAAAAAATCCTCAGGTCTCCACAATTTGGTATATCCAATTTCTCAGGTATTCTCTGTTGTCACTGCTCTGCTTCCGCTGTCTTTCACATCTCTTCCTTGTGGGAGTCAAGCTTCCGTAGCAGAGTGTAACGCGTGGGAAATTTTATCGAGCCACATCGAGCCTTCCTCCTTGCAGACAGTCCAACCAAGCAACCGACCAACCAGCCAACCACCTAACCAGCCAACCGACCGACCACCCAATGAGCCAACCGAACAACCAGCCAACCAATCAACCAAACAACCCTTGCGCTGCTTTTGACACATTTTACCTCAGATTGTAATAAACATTCAAGCACCATCTGAACAGGACAATCCGCTCACTGAGTAAAACTTATGCCAACAAGTCTCCTGAGTGTAATTGAGAAAAGTGATGTGTGAGTGGGGACAGAATAAAGAAACATCTCCACCCACTGAGCTTCTCCTTATGTGGGATTATTTTAACGGCTTGTTGTTGAAATTGAGTGCATAATGATCTAATCAGGGCGATCCGTCTACAGAATGTTTCCAGTTGCTGCAATGCAATCCCATAATATCCATCACTGACTTCGGTTTCTAAGCATTAGTTGTTTCATTTGAAATACCACAGACAAACCAAAACCAAGCAGGCAGAGGTTTACGGGTTTACGTTTATAGTGGCAGTAAAAGACACATTCCCAACCTAAAACAGTTCTAACCATTAACCCTTTAAATACCGGTAAACAAGTCCACTCTAAGGCAAATAGTTAAGTACGATTTAAAGGGCTTTGGGTAAATTTAACAGGCTTATTCATGTTTAAAAAAAAAATCTCATAATTCCTTTAAAAGTAATGGTTAAAAAAATAGTAACCCCCTTTTCAGCTAATGCATTTTAATTTCCCTTAAAATGCCTCTTATTCTAGATTTGCTGGGTATGATTTTATTCAGATTCCCGCCGAATTCATCCTGATATATTTAATATCTTTGGAAACTTTGGGCTTTTCCCCAAAAGTTAAAATGAAACTTTATAAAAATGAAGTCATAGGCGGTAACCTCAAGGTTTAAGAGGATATAAACAAGAGACAGAGACATGTTTAGACATTTGATCAGCCTGAATTTCTGAAAAATTAAATCATGCTGCAGCCACTACATGCTGAAAGATAATAATTTATCCATATGTATGCATACTCGTATATAAGCTCTTTCAGCTTCACGGAATGGCAGCTCAAGCAGTACAAACTGCACCGCTGTCGCCTCCCCAGGCCTCAGCAGGTCTCGACTTCCCCTATTCTTGTCCTAAATGCCTTGCATAATATCATAATTACAGGGCTCCTGTGACCTTACTTTAACACATACTGACCCAAACATTTGAAACCAGAAGCTTCGGACGCTAGAAATATTTAGACTGATAAAGAGGGACCCTGCTCCTACCCTGGGCGAGTTTTAGTGCGACATAATATTTCTTTTGGCAGGGGTCACGGGTGACTCGACGTACATCATCACTAACTTATTAGATCTTGAGGCAATTAGCCGAAAACAAACAGGCCAGACAGACCGGCCATTGAGCCGCCTGAACAGGGAGAAAATAGCCCATGGCACACAGTCATTTCAGAGCTGCATCAAAGAGGAGTCAGTGGCATCAACAGAAAGAAAGAAACACATTGTTGTGGTGTAACGCCTATACAGTACTGGGGGCTTAGCGCATTATTTTTCCAGTGATTCAGGTTACAGACCCAACTTGCCCCAGCATAATAGGGCGGTGGAAAGAACTTTTCACCTGAACACTATATGCAATGTGCAGCATGGTTAGTTTAGGATTAAAAATCCATTTAGGGCCCTCCCCTGACATAGGAAATCAAACCTGTAGATTATAATGTGGGGGCCTAGACTTCAGTCTGTCACTGAGGTCAAGGGGACATCTTGATGGGCAACGCCATAATGACTACAACAAGACCGGCTGCAGAAATCTTAAACCTCCGCTGCTTTACTCAAAGGGGGGATATCGCTTGCTCACATAATTGTCTCCAATAATTACAAATTGTCTTTTGAGCTGCTTAAGACGGGGACGATAATGAGGTCTGTGGAATGCCACCGGGCAGCACTTTGAAAAACTTTGGAGATTTCTTTTGTTGTAAGCCTACAATTGGAGGACGATCGGAAGATGAACGCACAACAGGCCGATGTTTGGTAAGTTTGGTAGAAGAATATCGCAGATAAGCAACGATAGAAGTTCTTTGCGCAACAACTGAGTGGAGAAATGGCGTTTTCTCACACGTGTGTTTTCGTGCGGTACTCACGGCGTGGGAGTGGGAGTCGTGCACCTGCGCCGCTCCGTCGATGTTTGATCTCACGGTTGAGTATGCGACATCCTCACCACATATCAATAATTCCACGACCTAACATAACAGACAGACATTTGAGGAACAAAAGGTACTTTCATCAGCCTGGAGGAGGTAGAGACAAGGGGAAGAAAAATGGGCGTCTATGGCTTTTTTAGACTTATCAGTATCATGTGAATGGCCAGTGGAATGTAAAGATTTTCGTCTGCCCCTTTTCCCACCAGATATCTTTCTCTCTTCTCTTTTTTTTTTTATTCGTTCATCATTCCCTCTCATGGATCTGGTTCCTGGACATGATATGCCAAATTACCTGCAGTATCAGTTCTGCCAGTGGCAACACACTGTAAGCTTGTAAATTCCACAGAAACCCCTCGGAAGGATTTGCCTCACTGCTGCCACTAACATCCTTGTCTTTGGAAAGTGGTGGTGTAAAAGAAACGCCCGCTGAAGTTGAGAGCTTAGGCCTGGTATTATCATAACAGCAAAACTACATGTGCTGGCAAGATGAGGAGCTGTTACGAATCGAGTGACTGAGGCGAGATTTGATCAGGGTAATCATTCATTTTTAAAATCCAAACTTGACATTTTATTGCGCGTTTATAACAGCGTTTCTTAACCGTAGCATGTTAAAAATTGCAGAAAACCCAGAAATAAGCCACTGCAACTTGGCTTGTTGCTCATTGTGAAACTGATCTAACTGTGGATATGATGTTTTGACAGCGTCTGCTCTCTCAGCTCACAGAAGCGTTACATCTTAATCATTGTTCCAGGCCATCATAAGATTAAGTGTTAGCCTATTGCACGCTTTGTAAGTCAGTCAGATAAAACCGTTGTGGAAGTTTACTTTTACTGCGTACGTGCAGCATAGCTTGCAATTACCCTATCTAGAAATGTTATTTGTTTGGAAATGTCCAGTTTTACTGGTCAGTCATTGAAATAAATTGTCTGAAAATAAATAACCGCATTTGGGAAATTCTGTGAGTACTGTACAGTATTTATAGAAACTGCCAAATAGTTGTGGGATGGGAAAATTTGACTTGGGCTGCTGTGGCTGTCACCATCTTTGCACTGAAAATGGACAATGAACCATTGTTTAAAAAAAAAAAAGAAAAAAAAAGGAAGCATACTGAGACTGTGAATTACCAAATGTGTGCCAATGTTGAACTTATATGAATCTCTGTGCTTAATGGCAGTGACACAATGTTCTCTTCAGAAAGGGTCTCTGTAGTGTTGATTCATTAATTGCCATAGTGCTTTCAGTTTATTTGGGCTGGGCGGTGAGTTTATGTCTGGATTTGCTCCAATTATGGGCTAAGAGAGCAGAAAGAATGTCTGCATTATGTAATGACAGTGCAATGTTATTATTCAGCTCATGTATTTAGCAATGGAGGCTAACATCCTCCGTCAGATCAGTATACACATCGGCCTAACACCAATCACAGCAACATAAACAATATTAGTCTTTATTTATAATTAGGCATATTTCTAATAGGAGACAAATCGATAATATGAGATTATGTTTTAAAATGGGCAATACTGAACAATAACATATGCCAGCATTACACACACAATTACATGCATAACTTTGTAATGGTAACCTGTTAAATGCTTCATTTACATCAGTACATACATGCTCAGTGTGTAACAATGTGAAAAATGTTATGAAATTGAAAACACAAATTTATAATATAATAAAGTTATGTATTTTAAAATAATATCGTTATATCATACATTTTCTCACGTAAAGGCCTATACATAGTTGAAAAATAGATTTTGCTACACAATAAGCTAACAGTTTGAAAATACATTAATTTAAAGAATAAATTACTGCGTGACAAACTTGAATTTTTCATCACCAGTGCCTAACGCCAATCATACGCGTGCATATTCGTCCATTGCGCTGTGCCATCAGTATCTGCTGTCATTAAATGAACATGTTGTTGCTAAACAAAAACAGATTATGGCACCATGTCGCCATGTATGAACAAAAGTTTAAGACACAGTTGCATGTCAGTTATTATAGCTCAGTAAGTCGCATTGTGGCAGTCTCTCCGACTTTCTGTGCCGAGGTGTTGTGTGCAATCATAATACAGTGTGTGTCTGATTGTTTCCAGTACATTGCATCATACTATGGTGTAATACACTGTTCTGTATCACATTATAATATCTATTCTACTTGTCACAACATCTGAGCTGCTCTCAGTGGTCTGAAAGGGACCAATGTTTGAAAAATGACTGGTGAAATATCGTAAAATAGCGATTTTGCGCACGTATTTCAACACAAAATGCGCAATCTGTTTTTTTTTTTTAATCTGTCACAGTAAATCTAATAATAACAATAAAAACTGTGCACAGTTAATAATGATTAATAACCGGTGAATTTTTGCATGACTGTTTCAAAGTGTTAGTTTACATATACCTGTATATTTGTGATTCAGTAATATGACAGTTATGTGACAGTGATATTTTGCCTGTAGTTACAGTACAAACACCAGTTAAAGTGGTTGGAAACTGCTTTTGTCTTTGTTTTGCATAAAGTATCATAAGTGAGGTCTTGACTTAAGACTTTTTCGTGAGCCCCTGCTGGAGTGTTTATCTGGTGGCTGTGTGTAGGGTTGGGAAATCTCAGAGGGGCTGCTGGGTAGGTGGTGGGGTTGGGGTTGAGGGCTCATTGCCTATGCATGATGGTGTTGTAGGGAGATTAGAATAACACTGACTATATTCTGTAAATGAAGAAGAGAATGAAAGGAAGCCTCAGGAGTCCATTATGGATTTTAATAATACATCAAGGTAGCGTAACTGAATAACCGATCTCAGAGGGAAGAAGACAGGAAGAGGAGAAAAAAAAATATACATGTGACATTTGGCTAATATTACAATATGAATTATGAAAACAAAAAGGGCTTTTAGTTAATCTTGTCTCTCTACTTTTATTCATCTTTTAGCCATTTTTTTCTCTTTTTTTCCCCCCCAACTTCCCCCTGAATCCAAAACACGGTGTAAACAAATAAAAGTGGAGGAAAAACAGTTTGGCATCTCTGTAGATTAATTAATGTGCCTGCGACTTGGCATCACCAGGCGAAAATTATGTGCATAAATAATATCACTAATTAAAAAGATGCAGATTAACATGCAAATAATGTTAATGAGGATCTGCAATTCCGGAGTGTATTCGCATAACATCAACAATTTAATGTGTTGGAAGGACTGTGTTTGCATTACATTAATAAAATTCAAAGAGTCGTGCATAGAAAATTCTGTCGGAGTCTCTGTTTCCACTTGTGAGTTGTAAATTCTGTGGGCAGTAACAGCCACTTCTTTGGCAGATGCAAAAGTTATTATCTCAAAGGCTGGCTGAAGTGGTGCCATGAGCCAGTACGACCAGCTGTTAGCGAGCGGCCAGCCAGAAAAGCACTAAGACAATTAACTGTATTGGTTGTTGGGCTCCGCTGTTTTTTTGTTGTTTTTTTCCCTCAGATTAATTTCACATGGCTGACCAGAAATCTGCCGGAGTGGGAAAAATAAAACACAAAGTAAACAATAAACGACACTCCAGCTGGGAACAACGTGAAAATCTTGGTCGCATTCCTACGTGGCGGTAAATAAATACTTGTAGATATGGCACCAACTGTAATACATGCACACAATGACTCCACCTCGGTGGTGGATTCAGTCATTTTAAATGCATCTCAGCACTGCTGCAAACCTTATGTCTTAGAAGAGGATCCGGTATGTAACTAACCACCCCCCCCCTCCTC
>OMNV01029150.1:0-10157 GCA_900303265.1 Brotula barbata | reverse complement strand
CTAGCAGCTGGCCAATAACTTAAACAGGGCCTTGTAATATGCTTGCTTTGGGCTGCAGGGAACTGCACAGACAACACATAAAAATATGACAAGCAGATGATGGATTAGGGTCATAAGTCTCAGTTCAGCCGTACAAACAAAACATCATGATCGTGTGTTATGACAATACGGTTAATAGACAGAAATTAGCAGATGTTGATTGCAGTCTGTGTACTGTCAGCATACCAAAAGGCTCAGAGAGAGACATCAGAGGGCGGCTGGGCGATTTGGGGTGGACCAGTGCACGAAGTCACGGGGGACCTCCTGTTCCTAACGTGTAAAAGCAGCAAAATGCCTTTATTTGGTGCTTTATAAACTGCGTTGCCTGAGTTTGTACCAGCGATGGAGACTGACCGGTTCACGTAAACCTTTAAAATGAAAAAAAAAAGGAACAAAATAAATAAATAAATACAAAAGAGACGTTTGATCTGCCGTGGTGCCGTTTCAAAGTTATCATGGAGGGAAGTCAACCTTTTTTAATGTAATGATTCCGGGTTTTATGTACTCCACTCATAGCCTCAGGTGAAATACACATTTCATCAAGGTTATGGAGGGTTGCTGTAGTATTTGCTCCCCTCATGAATGCAAAGTCTGGCTTTGGCCCTCTGAAGACTTCCAGTGAGATTTGAATGCTGAACTACAAAGAACTTGTTGGATTCAAGCTTGGCAGTTAATTAGATTCAAGCCTTCCAGTATCTCTCAACGCTGGACAGAGGAGCTGGAATTTCCTTAAAACTAACCGTTTGCCTCCAAAACTTGTTGATTTTTGTGGTATTTCGATGTAAGATCGAAAAGCGCGATCGTTCTTAGGGGTATAGATCGATATAACATTATTGCTGTATATATGCTGTGCTCATAGTCTAGTTTTCCCCTGTAGCATTCACTGACAAATATTTGCAAGATTAATTTTTGCTGCCTTTCTGTCGCCGTTAAATAAACAATAAACCATATTAGGCGTTGGTCTACATTCCAGCCGTCACCGAGAGGACATGAAACTCTCATAAAGGCTCAAATGCCTATTTAAATAGTCGTGAATTATATCCACTCAAAACAGTAACGAGTGATCTTCTGTTCCACAGAGTGATGATCATTTACAAATCTCAATTCGGAGTAAATTGAATAAATCCATCCATTCAGCTTTAACTAATACAGAATTAATAGCACTCACAATGACCAAATTATTTTCAAACTCCAGACAGACAAAAGAGAGGGAGACAAAGAGGGAGAGGGAGAAAATTAAATCGCAATTATCATAAAATCCATCATTGTAATTCAGAGGAGCTGAGTGTTGCAGTGTTTGGATAGGTAATGATTTTCTAATATGGGAAGGCAATTTGCATAAATAGCCCGGAGATGGGTTATCGTCGTCATCACCATCATCATTTTCGATTCCGCACAATTACGATCCCTGCACTATATATCAGAGCTCACAGCTATGTAAAACCACAGCACTAATTAATAAGCCATTTACAGACTAGCAGCTAGTTACAGTTGGTCCTGCTGATGACCTTAGCGAAGATGAGCCGTCTCAGAAGTGCCTGTGTGTAACTACAAACATAATGATGTGCCAGGAGGGAATCATTAAAAATAATTTACACAAGCCTTCATTTACCCAGATCTTTTGATAGCACGCTTCCCCGGTGTTTAGATCCGTGGCACAGAACCTCCTTACCATTTGGAAAGTGCCGGCCGGGGGAACGAGTGGGGATACCTAAGTGGTTAATTAAGAGCTGTTGGGGCGCCGGGAGAGCCTCCTGAAAAATCTCTCTGATGTCTGCCGTGTCAAGTGTCTCTCCCAGACTGAGCTGTGAGAGGTGGCTGCCACGCTAGGCTAATTACTGGGGAAGGCAGGGAGCAGCTGAGGAGAGGAGAGGGGCGCCTAAATGAATCGTTCTCTCCAAGAATCCTCACATTTGCACACACACACACACCCCCCACACATGCACGCACGCGCGTGCACGACACACAAATATTTGGGCAATCAAAACCATTCGGAGCCTAGTTGAGAAGTGGGCTGCACCATGAGTGGCGGCGGGGCACAAGGAGGAGGTGTCCGGGGTGTGTTCAATCTGTGCAGAGTGTGAAAGGGTTAACTACACCTGGATGAGAATGATGCTGTGAGTGAGAGGGTTTGTTTTGTTCTGAGGGCAAGGACAGAAGAGAGAGAGAGAGAGAGAGAGAGAGAGAGAGAGAGAGAGAGAGAGAGAGAGAGTGGGGAAGAGATGAACAATGGGTGTGTTACACTGATGATATGATGAAACAAGCTGCTCACACAGCGTACTCCTGCTGTAACTCAGCTAATGGTGTCATTCTCTCCTTAATTGTTATATCTGCACATAGAGAGAGAGAGAGAGAGAGAGAGAGAGAGAGAGAGAGAGGTTCAGCACCATGGCTGTACGCTACAATAACATGATCAATCCGAGAGAAACAAAAGACGACCAATTTTTGTGCTGGTGTTCCCTACACCAGTGCTCGGATGGATGGATATGTGGATGATGGAGAGATAAACAAACGCTTTTTGTCAAGAATACGACTTGAAATCAAACAAATAAAGTCGACGAAAACAACAACCCCGCTGCCCATCCCTCTTTAAAGCCTTGATTAAAAATGCTTCCCCCAATGCTATAAAGTGCCAAGGAGGAAGTGTACCAAATATGTCCCCTTTAATCTGCAGAATTCCCCACTGCAGTGTCAAAATTCTGTTCAAACGAAAACGCTGCCAGGGAGAAAGGGGCTGAACAATGCTGTGGGATGCAGGCAGTAGCTGCCGTGAAAGCCGAGGCTGATCATGATACATTGGACCGGGCCCTTGATTGTGCTTGGCTCCTTCCTTCCTTCTCTCTGTCTCCCCTGCGCTATCTCTGCCTCTCTCTCTTCCTCCAGACCATCCTACGAAGGGAGCAGAGGGAGGAACGGGCTAGCCGGGGGAAAAATAGACAATAAGGGTTTTAAAGCCTCGGAGCTGCCTACAGCAAAGCCGCTTTCCAGGCAGCCAGGAGCCAGGCAGCCGCTAACCAAGCCAAGCGCTCCAGCCACATCAGCCATGACAGAAGGCTGGCAGAACAATCATCTTAACAATATGGCTGAGTCGCTGACCCCACACTGAAATGGGGCTATCGCTCCAACTATGGCGAGCACTATGGTTGGCTTGCCACTGGCACTAATAGCTCAACACCGAGCCAGGCGTTGGACTAGCCTAACTGAGGGGGGACTGCATGGCTTGTTTGGGTTGTCAAGGAATGTGCAATCAGAAAAGCTGAGGAAGCACAAGCCCACTCGGTTTGATAATGAAGGTTTGGAGTGTAGTGATCACTGGAACAAATAAGATGGTTACTGATGAGGTGGCGGCTTTAATGATGATGATAACAATGATGGTTGTATTCGTGTAAACAACTTTCCCTTTTAATAGCCATGCTTGTCATTTATATTATTATCACAATTATTTTTTTATTAATGTGTCGCATTATAAAACGCCTTCTTCCAAGTGAAATGATTTATGTGTCATATTTTTGGGGGCAACGGTTTCAAAGCGTCAGCCTCCTTGCACGTGACACGTCTGGACCGTCACACGCACGCTTGTGACCCAGGTTTGGACCCGACCCACAGATTAAGAAACATTGCATTAAAGGTAACTCTCGCCAAATGACTGTGCTCTTCCATATAATCAGGCGCTTCATAAGAAAAGTAGGAGTTGGACTTCACAGCTCCAATTATACTCAATTGCAAATCCCTAAATGTTCCAAAATACCCAGACCTTGCAGTTATCACAGAAATACTATAATTATTTTAATTGACCGGGCTACTTCTATCAAGCCGAAAACCTGGGTATACCTTTGTGAGCTGGCAGGCTAGCAATTATATGTTTCACTACGGAGTGAGCAATTTTTAAAGAATGCTTGAGGATTAGGGGAGAAACAAACGTGCTATTAAATGATTTCCTCTTGTGTGTGTTGTACTTTAAACAGGCACTTTGCAGCTTTCCTTTACATTTTAATGCAACTCACTGTTTGGCTTCAGATAAATGTCCTGCTGTGGAAAAAGTGTCGCATTGTGGGGTAAAATATATTTGGAGGATAAATTAATTAAAATTTGTTAGATGTGAAGTTCTTGTTCATTGTTCGTTTTTCATAATTGAATTATTTCCTGTGGTTTGGCTGCAGTCATTGAAGAATCTCCAAGAAACGACGAACAGGTTGACTAAAATCTATATATTTTTTAAAAATCAAGTTGAGATCATTCTCTCATTTATCATCGTAAAGTAAATAAAAAAAAAATAAAAAAAGAAACACTGTTTTCCGGACTTCCTCTGTCCCTCTATCCCCTGTAATTTTATAGGATTTGTGTAAAGTACAGCTGTCCACACACTCATTGTATTATTTGAGTCAAAAACAGATATTTGCACTGAAGGCTGAAGTCCCCAGACTGAAAATGAGGGGTATAGGAAGGCATGGCGGGGCCCTAGGGCGTGTGCACTGTCGCCAGGGTACACACACACACACACACAAACACAATAGAAAGACAGTATAGTGTGTGGCTGCAGTGGATTTGTACAATTTAGATTTTATAAACAGCATAAGTAAAACATAATGACACCAGAAAAATACATACAAGAAAATAGTGCTATATGTTGCTACTTAAATATGTGAAAACTGCGTATGTTTGTGTAATTTAACATTATTTTAGATCAAGAAAGGCTTCAGTGAGGTAGAAATAAGGGAAAATATTTTTACACACTTTGTGCGACGTACTATAACGCAGCATTTTAGGTGCAGAGCGGCTCCATAAATTTAAAGCAGTCACCATAATATCGCCGCATAATTCCATTAATTCAATTAATCATATATTAAAGCATTGCTGGGAATATGGGAAACCTGTAAATATTGTACACGCTCATAGTTTTGCATTAGCATTCTGCGTTTTTTTTTGTTTTTTTTCTTTTTAATGAGATGAAAATGAAGGATTTCACTTTTAATGCCACATTTTCATGCCTGCCACGCTTCATGCAGCCCTGTGAATAAACACTGGTATCAATGGTTGGCCAGAAAGTAGTGCCATAAAGACTGCCATGAAATTTGTTTATCTAGCTGCTGAATTGTATTCAGCTGGGGATATATGGCATAATAATGCAAGAAGTGTGTGCTCTGTAATTAAGTCGGTCTTCAGATGCTTTTGAAGCAATTCATTAACACACTAACTCTCAGCTGAGAGGCACAAAGTAATGCCATTCATTACACAACGGAAGTCAATTTATTAAATGATATTTAAAGTTTTTAGACTAACCAAGGATAACTTTTTCTTCCAGTTTGTTATAATTAGTATTTCTCATTATGAGTTTTGCACTACTATAATTGCTGTTCCACAGTAAGTCATTAAAAGACAAACAATGCTTTGGAGTGTTAGCTTGAGATGGTTTTCCTGAGTATTTTCCTTGTTCATCCTCCAACACAGAGACCTGCCGTGGCTGTGACTTGTACACCTATTAACCGACCGCTGATGAACCTGGGCTGCATCCCAAAAGCGCTTAGTGAAGACAGAATAAAATATAAGATCTCATTTTATTTTTGTTTCTGCTCTCTGCTTCCTGCTCCGTTTGAATTTTAAAGCCAACAGAATCAAGATGCTCAAAGTTTTGTTGGTTTAAGAAAAACAAGGATTTTGTTTACTTTGCTCTCGTGGAGCTCAATGCTTCTCTTGTCATTCTCATCTGCCTCTGTATTTGTAGTACATGCAAAATACTTTTCCTGAGCCTAATCAGGCTAAACATCACATTCCGGAGGGACGGTAGCTCTTCATATTAATCACAGCTGAGGTGCTGAGATGCTTACACGAGTAGACGGGGGACTGTTGTTGTTTCCACCCCTAATAAAATGTCTATTGGCATAACTTTGAATCACAACAGTGGTGTAAAATTACAGCTCGGCTTATAAGGCACGCAAGGTTTACCAATATGTAACGCCCGCAGTAATTGCAAGATAAGGTACATATTGCACCATGTTGTCGAGTATTCTCATGGTGATGCGGAGTCAAAAGCCCCTTTCCCTTCTTACATTTTGGACACTTTTCAATTTGCCACAGAGGCTTAGCCAACTTTAAAGTGCCTACAAATTATGAAATGAGGCTTTTGCCCCTATTGCGCTCTTGCCAAATGGACGCCTATGGCAGCACATCCAAAGCTAAAAGTTGTTTTTTCAAAGCCAGGCCAATTAAACGATATGAAAAACAACACAATTTAAACTGTGATCGCTTGGCAGAACCTTGGAATAAACAGTGGCCCCTGTAATGGCCCATCTAAAGGGGCTTCTGACTGCTCTGGAGGGATACGAAGCAGAGGGGGAGAGAGAGAAGGAGGAACCTTCAATCTTCCCCTCCCTCTTCACGCCGTGTTCTTTTTGCATCTGATGGACTTTCTAGGTCAGTTGTGGGAAAATAATTATTTGCATATTGAACACACAGCCGAACACACATTTTATGGATTGCTTTACGTACGTGATAGAGAAAAAAATCTACTAGCTAATAAAAAAACAATAAAGATAATGCCACGGCGAGATGGATGTCAGTGATCTAAAGCCTACTTTACGGAAAGGAACCTCACAGTCATTCCTTGACAAAACAGTCATCTTATTTACACGGCTCACAATAACCCTACGCAAATGTCGAAAAGAGGAATAAAGAGTGGGGAGAAAAAATAATTAGCATATTAATCTTTTTTATGCCGTCATCTCTCAGGTCCAGGGGACCCATGGTGTAATTTAAATCTAAATGCTTTCACTGGCATTAGAATTCATTTTAGATGGGTCAATTGTTCCATAATAAAGGGATAGAAGGTGTACTTCATGCAAGAGATTTATGTTTGCCATTTGTTCATATTCATGTGCTACTGAATACCCCTCAATTCAAATGGTGATGGCAGCTCATATCAGTCGAGCTCCAGACCTACAGATCACTAACCGGCAGCAATGAATTCCATTTGCAGGGGACAAAAAGAGTGAGGGGGGAGGGGAGAGAGAGAGAGAGAGAGAGCGAGAGAGAGTGAGAGAGGGAGAGGGGGAGAGAGAGAGAGAGAGAGAGAGAGAGAATGCTGGGGGAGGGATCACCTCCCCAACATAGTTTATTGATTTTTTTTCCCCCTGCTCAACAGAAAGCCTGTATAACAGCTCTATTGCCCTCATAATGATTAGTGACAAAAGTTTAATTAAGCAATTATGAAGCCAATAATAGAGATGTCTGGTTTGCTTAGCTTTAGACTGTTTAAGACTTATCTCCCTCTCGCACATCACAGCAGCTGGAATGTGCTTGAAGAGATTAATGCCGCAAGAACACAGATGCCCACTTTAATACAGCGCCATGATGCCGTTTGAATGAAGTTGAGAACACAGGCTTCTCCTTTATCAAATTACAAGTCTGCTTTTCATGAATACGCGGGCAAAAAGGGAAGAGGGAAGAAAAAAAAAATCCCGCTATGGCTTCAAGGTGTAATTATAAAGACATACAACAGAAAGACACACAATTCTGTTTTTGTAATCTCCCCCTATGAAATATGCATGATACTATATTACTGAATTAAGACTTACAATGTTCTAAGAGGCTTTGGCATTTTACATTTGCACAGACAATTGGATATTTCTCAATGTTCCTTAATGTTACGTTTAATCCCGTACTTCTTAGTTTCATTTATGCGTTGTTTTTTTTTTTTTCCCCTCAGAAAATTGATTAGATTATCTCCCTATCCAACACAGGCGGCAACAAACGAATGAAATGAAATTTCCGGATACACACTTTGCATTCAGGATGTTGACATCTGTCCCCACAGATACTGAATCTGGGTTTGAGCAGGTGATGTTTCGATTGTTTAGAATAACATCTTTATGCACATTTATTGTTCCGCTATGGCATCCTTGATCCGTCCCTGGAAATTCTTGTTTTTAAAAGACTGTAAAGTAGAATTTGAATGAGTGGTCTTTACGAACGTACGTGAGGAAAAAGCGGTAGATGTAATATGAAAGCACCGAGTCCCCAGCCCCTCTGAGCTTATACACATTCCGTATGAGCTCAGCAACACAAAGTTGTGTGCTTCGACAGCCTAAATCCTAGAGGAAGCAGATGAGCAAACAAGCTGAACAGAGGGTGCTGTTAATGTTACACTGTATCCAGTATTTATGTGCACTGAAATAAAACTATTATAAGAGAGGAATCTTAGACAGCTCTGGGACATGTTTACACCATTTTGGATAAAGCTTCCTCTTGCTGTACATGTTGAATCACAGATTAGGCTAATATCAAGCGTTACACTGTGTCTGTACAAAAGGAGGTCAAACTGAGATTCTTCATTCTCGTGGCTTCTAACACGTGAAGCGGAGAAATATGCCTGTGGTTTGTAAATAGGGGGCACGGGGTGTCTCTAAATCTGTAGGATTTAGAATTGGAGGACATAGTATGTGGATTATTATGTCAGGAAAGCGAGAAAAGTTCCTATCCGAGGTTTAAACTGTATCAGTGTAGCTTCAATTTTCCACTGGCCAACATTTTTTTGGATGTGCACTGACAAAAGGCCCAGACTGGAGACGATCCACAAGTAACACCGACATCAGCAAACAAACTACAGCCAATGAATGATGACACAAAGGGGAGGAGCCAAAACTCCAGCAGGCATCAATCAGTGCATAAACAAACGGCATCATTACCTTCTTGTGGTCAACCGTTTCTCGTGTCCTTCCTGTGTCACTTCACATACGGTATGTGTTTTCATGGCTAACCCCATGCAAGACAGATTCGCTTGGATTTCCTATCTTGACCCCTTGTCATGATAGGTCACCTAGTTTGCAAACCACCTGGAGATACCTGCCGGCAAGAGAAAGTTGCTCGACAACCTGACAACACATGCGGTACATGGATGTAGACTCATGTATTCAGCCACTTAAGTCCAATGCTATCTTATGAGATCCAGGCCTAGGTTCTACGCTGGGGGTCACTTGGGGTCGCTGCATTGTTGTCTCAACCGGGTGTGACAGAGCAAGAAGAAGAAGAGTAAGAGAAACAAGGAAGTGAAAATAATAGAAACAAGGAAAATAAGCCCAAAGTGGGATGTTGCTCGCTCTCTCTCTCCTCCTCTCTCTCTCTCTCTCTCTCTCTCTCTCTCTCTCTCTCTCTCTCGCTTTATCCCCCCTGGCTTACTAGGACAATGAGATGACATGCTGAAGGTGGGACTGCATCTGGCATCATATTTAAACAGGGCTGCCACATCTCAGGAACACGGATCGTTGCCAGATTGCAGGCTAATTAAGGAGCTTCTTGGATGACCATCAGTGCCTGTCGGTGGGCAAGGTAGCGGGCTGAGCCTTGCTCCGCCACACTCCCACTGTGAGGCCTTGGAAAGACGAATGGCCACTGAAACCCCCGTGGGACCTCATAATGCTACATATTTTCCTCCAAAACAAAAGATGTCCCTTGTGGGATTCGGTTTTCCCCTATGTCTCCTCCCCCATTTTCAAACAAGTGTAAATTACCTTGCTTTTTTTGGATAAGTGCTCAAGTGGCCTGTCCGCGCACATTAGCCGACCGTCGCTAAAACAAATAGGCACTAAAATATGTATTTCACAGGCGCTAGCAGCCGAACGCCATAATTACCAGTGATATAATACGCTGTGAAGGTTATTTAATGACTTTGTCCTCTAATTTTGCAATAAATAATTATTTTGTGTAATTAAAGGAAGGAGATGTCTCGGAATTATGAGCTTGGCTAGAGGGGAACGGACCAGAGCTATTATTGTGCTGACGGATAATCACCCTGGTAACTACTTCAGTGATAACATTTCTGCGGGTACAGTTTGACTCGCTATTAATTGTGTTGTAAAAGTTCGGCTTTGGCAAGGGATGGCTCAAGCAAGAAGCCTCTCCATTGTTTTTGCGCTTGGCATAATGCCTGTTTATGACAGGCAATATAACATAGCAAAGTACGGCCGGTTTGACAGCGAGTGGGAAGCCGGAATTGTTTACTTGACTTCATTTCTTTTCCCCACTTGCTGCCTTTATTTCGTGCCACTGTGAGAAAAGCGGAGGGAAACAAGACGTGGTTGAAAAATGCAGCTGGCTGGCTGCTTGGCTAATAAGATGCCCATCAT
>OMNV01029148.1:63378-86088 GCA_900303265.1 Brotula barbata | reverse complement strand
CCCCCCACACGGTCCGATCCATCTCGTAGGATGAACGTTGAACAAATGAAAGGATTGGAACCACATTTTATGGTGTCTGACACTACAAGCTCACCTTTGACAGACCAAACCCCTTCATACCTGTGCACATAACACTAGTCATCTTGCTGATAACACTCTTTTTTTTCCAGTTGATTGCTGTGAAATCAGTGCATTAGATACCTGGAACTCTCCTGCTAGACCTCCCCTAAAGGCCCAGGGCTCTTGGTCTCCTCTAAGGAACTGTGCTGAGGACTGACTACGACACCCTGTTAGGAGCAGAGCCAAGCGGACATTGTTACCACAGGATGGGGCTCTGACACAGATGAAGGGAGGGAGAGATGGGGGTCATATTTATCTTTTAGCATGACCCAAACGTAAAGATGGATTTTTGTCTCAATTCATTGAAAGAGAAAAGGCTGTTTGGAATAATTCAATTACATCCAAAGGATCAAATTTATGACGACATGGGGCTTAAGCAACTGAAGCTTACATGTGTGCAAGATGAATGCGGTCGAAAGCCAAATTATTATCACGCACTAAAAAAATCCAATCCATGATTTCATCGGTCTCCGTGTTCACCGTGTCAACAGAGAGTGACAACGTACTTTGTCTTACATGGTAATGAGGTTTTAAATGACTTTTCATACAGATCAAAAAGACAGGACGACAGGAGGTCAAAGGTTCGAATATGTCTTGATGTTTCAGTCTCAGTGTTTTCATTTCAGTTATAGACTAAATACACTGACTGTCAAAACCAAAGCTCATACGAATGAACACGAAGTAGAATGTAAGATTAATTTGCCGGCACCCCACTAATCTTTGCACCCTGACTGAAGTCACATTCTCATCTTATCTGCCTCGTCACATGACTAAGGAATGAATCATTGAACCAGGGAGCCCAGATGAATGGGAGAGTATGAACATTAAAAGCCACGATCAGGTAATATATAGCAGCATATTATATGTGATAAAGGATAGTATGTCTAAATTGTTACCAAATGTATATGATAGCATTATTTCTCAAATGTACAAAAGAGAAGCTGAACACAATTCACGGCAGTTAGGTGCTCGTGTAAAGGTCTTAGTCTTTGGTTAGCCAGAATATGTCCAGGCCTGGTTAAAAAGAATCCACGTCATGTGACCAGACAAACACGGTCTCTGCGCAGGACACTTAACACTGGTTTTCATTTCAACATCATACTAACACCTAAACGATTCCTACGAGGAGCTGGCACAACACAGCATGCAGATGCACCCACACAGAGGAACGTAGCACTTGCTTTACGTAGTGATCATGAAGGGAAAACAACAAAAGGGACCGAAAATTTATATTTTAGTAGACTGTTTACACCTGGATGATTCGTTAGGTTTACTTGGCAGAATACCTGCAACCGTTGGCCTTACAAGTTCCGCCCAACATTATAGCTTGCATACTGTCACTATGCAGTCAGAAATATTCATCAACAGGTGTGGATCGACTGTAATGGTCGAGTGTCAAAGGCAAGCATGAATTCCTTTGATTAGGTGCATGAGGCTGGTCTGAGCCATCTCTATACGCCTACTGACAGAAAAAAAACAAGTTAGAGAGAGGCTGTCGAAGAGAAAAATGGAAGAGTTAACGCTTACAATTCAAAGCTACATTGCTGCGCATAATGTGACTTCAACTGCAACGTGCTACCTTTTGTCCAAATCTAAGTTTGACTTTTTCGGTTTGATTTAAGAGAAAAACCCATTCCAAACGCGAGCAAAGAGATAACGCCTGCACTGTGCAAACATCGGCCACTGTCGCTCCAATAGCAGTAGAAACTTGTACTGTGGATTCTTCCACCTGTACACAGTGAAGGGAGAAAACAGTAGAAAATACATTGTTAGTAAGGGTTCTCATTATAAAACTGACTAAGTGCCGGCTGCACAGCTTCTTATAAGGAGACAAGATGGGTGAAGGGGGACTGTAAAAAAACAGCAACAGAAGAGGGATGCTGTTAGGTACTTCATGACACTAACATTATGGTCACATTATTCAATAATTATATTTATGGGGATCTTCAGCATCAATTTAGGATTCACCACTGAAGGTACAGTGGTATTATCGATTTCAGATGCAGTGACCTCTGGTGTCCAGTTTAGATGTGGTTTTGCCACTGTGGGTATGCTGCCTGCTGTGTAGTGTGGGCTACAGTCTCCAGCTTTACCATATAGCCAGATAGAGCAGAAACCTGTGAATGAAACTGGGTTACTGGGAGTAACCTACAGGCCATGCTGGTGCTTCAGATTCAGAGAACACTCAACGCTTTTTGATCGGATCATGAAGCTGAATATCACTCAAACTGTATCATGGTGCGCAATCTGCATTAGATGCTGTGAGAGAAAATGGCTGCGTCCCAAAGCTCGGGTTGTTTCCCTTGCCTATGTGTTCATCAAGCCCATGAAATATGTAAGGAAAAAATGAGAGCACAGTGGAAGAAGACTAAATATCAAAATGATCTATCTTCAGGGATGAACCAAAGTCATGTCACCTAACTGGTGATGGGAGCAGCGTGTTTGAATCCACTGGGTACTGTTATTCTTTCTGTACTGTAATGTGAAAATAAATTGTGATCGTTATTGTATTGTATTAGACAAGAATCCACATAAGGGCCTGCATCTTTCTTTAAATGCTACAACTTTGGTAACTGTCAGTTAGGTTGAGTGCATTTCAGACTCAGGCCGGGTTGTTGTTGTTTTTTAGAGCAATACGGCAAGTTGTGGTGACGTGAGGAGAGTTCATTGCTTTAAGTTTTTCAATCTGATCTACAGTGAGCATCCAAGAGTTCCAATCAGATAATGAGGGTATTAGTTATTATTTCTACATTGACAAACTTGTGTGAAGTTACATCGGAACAATCCAATCAAAGCCAGATTTACAGTCGAGGCGTGTGTCATTCTGATGACAGACTTTGCCTTGGCTAGTCCGAAAGAGAACTTTGGAACCTCTTTAAAGATGGCAGTACCAGGTCTATTTCAAGGTCACCAAGGGTCAATTAATTCAGAGCTTAGGAATGCACTGAGTGTGTGTGTGTGTGTTGTAGAGAGTGGGAGAGAGAGCATCTGTGGACAGTGTTGAGGTGTTGTACTCACTTTTGTGAGGTTCTGGGTAAGTCCACCATCATACAGCTTGAGTAAACAATTCAGAAATTTACATGTACTGATACCCTCGTCATAGAGGATACGGAACATGGACATGAAATAAAATCTTCCGCCAAAATAGATCATATTTCTGCACCAGAATGGCCTTCAACAATCAGTCAGTCAACTTGCTCTCCAAGCTCGCGTGCGCGTTAGGGCATGGAGGAGGGGGGCACTGGGGGGCTTCCCCCTGTGCCCAACCCCACAGAGAGAAAGACACAGGAAGCACGTGTGTCTGTGAGGGAATGCTGCTGCGATGTTACTGGATACACAGCAAGCAGCAGTAGCCCTGCTGGACCATTTGCCACAGAGACGTTCATATGTCACTGAGATGGAGCAGCCGGTTGTAGGAAAATAAATATTGAGGATGCCAACAGTGCAAGCGGCATTCAGTCATATGAAAAAGAAATTGTGTGAAAAAGAACAGTTCAAATAAAAACTATCAAGAGGCAATACTGTTCTGAATTGATGGGTAACAAAGTGCCACGTAAATCTGTAAGTGCTACTACTCTTCCTGGATCAAAGTGGGGAATTAAGACCAGTGGGATCCATATTTTTCCCCACTGAGTGCCTGATCACTAATACTGCTATCTGTTAAGCAGACTGGGCGTGATGTGTGCAATTATGTGTCAAATTGAAATGCGTAGCACTGGACTAGATGATAGGCCATAAATGGATTACGTGGAACTGCAATATTACCTAGCCACTGCAATGTTTGTTCTATAATTGGATGAATTTCTATATATCAACAAGAAGATTGACAGGACTATTTTAACGTCTAAGTGTCTGTCTGAGAATGACGATGAAGCTCATAAGTGTCAGATTTTATCAGTTTGCTTTTCCCTCATACATACCTAGCCACTGGACAAAAGATTTGATCATAGACATAATGCTCTTGATGTCCCAGATGTACGGGTAGAGGTCATATAGAATGGTGCGGTTGGCTGAGTTGGACAAACGCGTGAACATCTGGATGACTGAGCAGCACATTTCCTCAAACTTCTCTGCCCTCAATTGCCATTCTGATACCTGCAACATAAACAGGGATTGGGGGAAGAATGATTTTTATAAATTGAAGTTGTGCCTCAACAGTATAATCCACTGTAGCTCAACGATACCGCCTTCACTCCACACGAGCACGTCCGATTTAAATGACTGAATGTTATAACGACACTAAAGCTATTAATTATATGGTCACCTCTTTGTAGTACAGCTGCATGCTTAAATACATGCAATACTCTGTCATGTAAACACCACCCAATGGGCAATATAAGTATTACACGTCCACCATTTTGTTGTGCAGAAACCCCATATTACAAGACCCTAAAGTTCGCTGCAAATAATTCAGATTTAATCAGGTCTGTTCTGATTTCTACTATTTTGAACCAAATCATACCTTCTCAGGTTCCTTTCTCTTGCAGTTCACGCTGACGACGCTGCTGTTGGCTCTCAGCCAGTTGAACTCCTTTAACATCTGTACTGCCTTGGGTCCATGCTCATACGGCAGATAGAAGAGTTCTGCCAACAAACTCAGGTCATCAAGAGTAAGAGGCTCTACGACGAACAGGGGCTTCTCATTGGGCCCAGGTACAAACAAATCCTGAGGACACAATACAACAATCAGGAATCTTTGTAGGACAGTTTGAGTTTGCCTTTTATGTCACAAAAGGGCTCAAAAGGATAAATGTGTGGCACCTGTTTGGGCTGCTGATCTGTCTGCATCGGGGCAATATCACTCCCAGAGTCTTCTTGAATGGTCTCCTCAGGAGACTTGGACTCTGCCGGACTCTCCTTGTCTGTATCCATGGGTTTCAAGTCTTCCGTCATCTTTTCAGCCAATATGGGAACAACATGCTTGTCCTCTGACTCAGGTTCCGCTCCTGGTCCTGGCTCCGATTCTTCCTGCTTCTCAACCACCATCTCCATGGGCTCTTCATCTGAATCCTTCTTCTCCACCTCCACAGATAGATAGATATGAATATATTAGTACAGAAAACAGATGATTACCTCTTGATTAACAACAGAAAGACCTACATGATCTGTGCATTATAATAGCAGAAAGAAAGAAATTGGAATTGAGGGATGTCTCTGAAAATGTGTGTATTAAAATTCAAATGGATCTGAAACTGGCCTCATACCGTCTGAGTGGATTTCATTGACTTACACGGGTAATTCAGTATTAGACAGTTATCATGGTTTCTGAATGTATGAACACACTACAAAATTAATCAGAGATTTCATTTTTGATATTGGAGTTTGATAGTTCAGCAAAATGTTTCACAGTTAAAACCGATTTGGTGCTGAAGCTGGTGTGGTATCGACAACTCACTCAACTGCAACAGTTCGGTGTGTATTCTTTCACTCACCTCATCTACCTCCAGCAGTCTTTTGGCCAGTGGGTGTGAGAGTGGGTCCAAACAAAGAGAGGGTATGGCTGGAGACATGATGGGTTGCTGGAACACAGTAGTGACTGTGGTAGACGAGCAGAGAGATGGAGCAGCCATTGATGTCACATCTATGACTGAGTTTTTGGCACCACTCTGAGGCACCTGTCGACCTGAAAGACAGAATGGCACTTTGCTCCGTCATCTTCTTTCATAAGACTTACAAAAATTACACTCTTTTTCCAAAGCAAGTGAATCCTACTGAGCTGTGTAAAACAGTCCTTAATCAACCCACGTGTGCTCTGAAAAGTCTTAAACGTAAGTGACATACAGATGAAAGTCAGGAAAGACATCAGACTGACACAGATAAAACTATCAAACTATCATTAAGCTTTCATTTAACTTGTGGATTATCAGTGCTAAAAAAATATGTATTATACAACAGGATAACTGCTCTTCTAAGTCAAGATGTTTCACCCTGCAGTGGAGAAACAACACACAATCTGCTGACTGACTGTACCGTGAAGCTCATTACTTCTAAATCAGCACGTAATGCACGGTTTGATCTTGGATCTGTTCCAAAAGAGTCAGAATTCAAAGTGAAATTCCACTGCAGTGAGAGCTGCTTGATGAATTATATGTATGCTGAATGTACCACTGTATTCTTAAGGTAACATCATATTGGATTCTCTGCGTTATGTTGGCGTTACTGAGGGCAGAGACCAGCACACTGCAGCCTTGTTCCAAAGCAGGGCCAAAAAGTTGGGATTTGAGCTTGGTTTTGGTCAGCTTTGAATATGTTGCAAAAGGAGTCAGGCTGGCACTCTGTGCGACTCGGTACACTTCGTGGAAAAGGACCATTATTCTACATGATCTACCGCTGATGATGTCAATATAGAAAGCCCGAAAATCTTTCCGTGTACTTGTAAAGGACAAAAACTCGTCACTTACTGTTGTACTGATGAGGCACAACAAATTCCCCCAACCATTCTGTGAGAGCCAGTTTGAGGGCAAGCTGAGGACTGTAGAGCATGTCTGTCTCAAGTTCTTCATCACTCCCCTCATTCTCCAATTTGATCTGAATTGACACTGTGCTGTCTTCACCATCCGCTGTGAAAGAAAGACATGAGTCTTTTACATTTCTGCATTTGGTTGACCATTTTATACAAAGTATCTTACTAGTCATCCATTCACGTATCTACACTTCATGTGAATACTTTCAACAATTGCAAATTTCCATGAGGTCTTCTATTAGTGTAAACTATAGCCAAATAAAAATCAGTAAATGTCAAATTGCTAATTATTATTTGTTTCGTAGATTGTTTTCGAAGAGCTGTCTTCAACCAAGAAATTGTGGATAATCAAACAAATCAAAACAGAGGCTTAAGAATTTTCAGTTGTACTTACTCATGACCACATCTTTGCGAACACCATTCATATTAGACTTGTACCAAGTAGCGAGGGTGTGGATGGCTACAAAGTTGGATTCAAACTCGCAATTTGGGTTGGTGAGAACACCCTTCAATCTGGGAATTAGCTCGGTGGAGCGGCCCTTGTACGGCCCCAAGAAAAGTCGTTTCTGATCGTAGTCGTTGGCGTGGATGTTGTCCCAGATCACCGGGGCTCTTCTCAGAATCTTAGAAACTTCCTCAATCGACTCCACCGGAATATCTTTAGACACCACTTTGGGACCTGAAAGAAGTTACACCCTTATAAATCTCTTTTCTTTTTGAGTTACCATTACAAATGCTTTATTGCACTTGGTGACGGTCAGTGGATGGATCACACTCACCTGTCCAAAGCACCTCGATGCCAGGTAGCAGTTTCTCTCCTACTGTATGAAGATAAGGCGACTGAGAGACATTTGGGTAGCAGAATGTTCCACAGTATTCTGTATTTGTGGTTTGGAGAAAGAAACGGTGAACAAATGAGTAGACAAAAATAGAATTCATGATCCTCGAGGCTAACAGGTAAAATATGTGATGGATGTGTAGAGGGTTACGCTACCTGTGGGGCAGAAGAGGAAAGTTTCAGGCTCTCCCAAGTATTGGAAGATTTCATTGGTGATGGAAACCTGAGCATGTGCAAATGAGCTGAACACCTCTTTGTCAGCAGGGCACATGTTATGGTCGATATCATCAAACAGCAAGGCAAAAGACTTGCAGCCAAAGTGAGAAACCTGAGGGGTAAAAGAATGGGGAAGAAAATCAAGAAAAATCCATAGAAACAAAGCCAGTCTGGAGATGTGTTCTTCGATATTTTAATAGTATTGCGCTACAATAGCATTGCCGTGCCTGGTCGAGTTTTCTTTTGAGTGCCGAAACTTCTTTCTGATTGGAGAAGGTGATGTCCAGTCCGGGGGAAATGGCATAGATGAACTCCATCCCGTACTCCTTGGCAGAACTGATCAGAGTCATAAGTTGCTCTAGAGAACAGAGTGGAAATGAAGTCTGTCAAATCTGATACTGGAATATTCGTACTTCACTTTAAACCATTTGTCAGGACATCAGATGGGTTCAAATGACATTTCATATCACCTGCTTCTTCCACTGAGTACAATTCTCTCCAGAACATTCTGTGTTTATAGTCATCTTTAGGTGCATAGAGATATGTATTCAGTCCCCATTTTTGCTGCCTGCAAAAAAAAAAAAAACAAGACAGTAAAAACAATCAACACCAACTCAAATTCTGCAGCTACAGTGTGATGAACATTATTTGACTAAGGAAACCAGTCTCTCCTACCTCCTAAACAACTCTTTCCTCTGTTCCATCGTCCATGGTCGACCATAGAAGCCTGAGTCAACAAACAACAGGTCAAGCAGTCAGATTCTCTGCAGCCCACAGTGCTGATAATCATCAACCACATCTCGTTTTCACACTAAGGTGTTTAGCAGCTAAAATGTCAACGTTTCCACAATACGACAAAAAGCAACGCGAGTCGTTTTCGTGGGGGGGCTTGGAGCGACTCGCGTTAGATTATTTAATGGTGGTTTGTTAACACGAACGGCTCTTTCAAACGTAACATTCCCACTAAAATAGCGACTAAATCGATGGGATTAAACGTTGTTCTGGCTACGTTTGCAATACTACCTTCCACGACTCCGCTGATGAATTTTCGGTGGCCTGCAGGTTCCACTCGAGTGCTAACCTCCTCCACCGACTGCGGGGCCTCGGCACAAGCCTCTCCAGAGACTGGGCAGGGGCTCTGTTCGCCGTCCAACTGGGGCGTTTCCTGTACCTTGTCTTTCTGAACCATTGTTAGGAAACCTAAAAGCAACGAGCGAATCCGGAGAAGTCCTAAATTCGGATATTAGCACGTTAACTCGCCACGCAAAACCTTTGGGGATTAAATCACGTCACAGTGACAACTAGCTGGGTTATCGGGGGAAAAAAATATTCAAATTCTTCGAAAATTCGGCAACTGCTCTTGCGACGTAATTGAAAAAGTTATCAGATGGTAAACATACAATATATTCAAGCTAAGAAATAAAGAAAAACAGCGTTTTGGCTAGTTTTTGTCCGATCTGTTTCTCGTCGTTATGGTGTCCTGCCCCAGTTTTGGTCGTTTCTTCCTGTTTACACCGACTGCGCATGCTCACAGGACTAGATCAAACCAGTCAAAACCAGATCTGTGTGACAAAACAGCGCAAAGATGTTAGAACAGAAAAAAGATGTACGACACCGCACCGAGCAAGATGAAACATTAACGCACATTACGAAGCAACGCGTTATAACTGCACATAACTGCAGCTAGCGACAGATGGATCAATCACAACCGGGGCAGCATCAATCACTACGATGAATTTACCACATTATCAAACGGCGTAAAATGTACTCTTGCACTAACACGTTTTACACCCGGCCAGAATGATTCAGGTTGTATAGGATAGATTGTAAAGATTCATAAGACACATAAGTTGAGGTACATCACCCACCTGGAGGGTGAATGCCAAAGATAATAAAGAGGAACACTTTGAAATCATTCCAAACCTCATGCAGCACAGCAGACGTGAGTTGACGATCTCGACGGCTTTTTAAAATCTTTGCTTTTTTGTCCATATTAGGAATAGAGCTGAGCTCTGTTTAAACTGGTTTTCCAGTACCAACGCATACATCTGTTATCTATGCCGCTCATCCTTGAACTGGAGGAACTTAAGGTTTTAATAGCTTAATAACTAATTTAAGGTATAACCGTATATTTCTAGATATCCAGCACTTACATATTTAACTGCTACATTAAACAATTGTTCCAAATGCAAAATCAAGTGTTGCTATACGAATATGCACATCTGTCCTTCAAACAGAGGGGAGGTGCACATCTGTTACCACCTGTTATACCACAGAATATCATCTGGGTATGAATGAGTTAGCTGGATTATGTAGTTGATGGTTTGTCATGATTGTGGATGTGTGCCTTCTTTGAAGAAGAGACCATCCATTGTTATTAACTTCAAACTGTTGGGAGACGGATTATTTAGGAGACACTGGACTAGATCTCAGAATTAAATCCAGTTGTATCAGGAACTCCACTCTGCCGTGGCCACTTCAGGTAACCTTTAGATGGGACTGCCTTCAGAAGAACAAAATTCTAATTTCTTAACAGTGGGAAAGCACAAAATGTCTGTCAAGCAATCTAAAAAGTGAACTTTGCCCCAATTCACCCCACACTTGTGTGAGCAGACGTAAAATAAATATTGTGTGGTCCTAGTTTATTTCGAAACTCTTCAAAGCTCTTATGTACATTACTGTTCGGACAAATTTGGAAATATCACAATCATAGACGCAACATACTGCATATGCAGAAGTACGATGCAGCGTGGCGTAGGTGGTAGGGTGGTCACCTAGTGATGGAAGGGTCGCGGGTTTAGTCGGCGACTCCTCCATGTGGAAGGTCCCTAAACAAGACCCTCACTCCAAATTGCTCCCGACAAGCAAGTGGGCCTTGAATGGTTACCTGGGCTGTTGGTGTGTGAATGTGTGTATGAATGGGTGAATGAGAGGCAAACATTGTAAAGCTCTTTGGATAAAGCGATGCATTTCCCATAATTATCTTCCACTCCATTCCAATAATAATGCGGCTACGACTCATGCTCACTATGATTTTCATACTTCTTGTCCACAAATCTCCAAACAAAACCAGATAAGGACAGATTTCTCTTTTGAAATGAAGCAGACGTAACCAAACTGGCCATTTGGAATAAAAAAACAAATGCATTTGGGATTTTTTTTATTCTTGTTTGTAGTTTTAATTGCATTACACTGTGTTTCAATAATTAAGGAGTTCCATTTCATTCATATCTGTCCTTTAAAATGATCTCTCTCCATACAATTCAAATTTAAATTCCTCTTTAAATAAACCCTTTAAAAAAAAAAAAATCAGTTTCCATTGTCGTATTTTTTTTTAAAACTTCTTTTGCTGTTTTCATTACAAATCCTCACTTCAATAGAAGGTGTTAACTTGCATAAACAAAAACAAAACACAAATAATGCAACAACTTAGTACAAAGACAGCATTGCAGGTGAGGAGCCGAGCGATGGCTCTGAGGTAAGCACCAGTTGTCTCTGCAGCAGGCTTCCTGTTACCTCTTCAGATTCTGTTGGGCCTGCTTCAGTAAAGTGTCAAAGTCTAGTGTATGAAACTTGCTTTTTGGTGGCAAAGGATCATACTCCTTATTAGAATCTGAAAAGAAAAGACACAAAGTCATAATCCCCGTTGTACACATTGCATAAGGCCAAGAAAGGTTAAAAAAAAGCAGACGAATGCAACAACTTGAAAGGCTTTTTTCATTTTGGTATACTCGTGGTATGTTACAGCACAGTGCTTCATTTTCCTCCTGTGGTCAAATGCCACAATCCATCCAGATATTAGACAACTTCTTGGCAAAGCACAATCTTTAGAATATCATTACATCACTATTTCCAATAATAACTAGACTTGGCAAACAGTTCTTCCTGTTCAGAGGTTCAGTTGGCCGTTTCAATGTTAACTGTAGGTTATTGTGAATAACCGTCATATACTGCAGATGACTTTAAATTGTAATTGTCATCATTAACCTACTGTCGCCAAATGCAGTGCAACATCATCAAAATCTTGGCCGACACGCTCGAGCTGCCTTGAGTGGATGGAGAGCCCTACACTAAGGATCAAAAGCACGTCGGGGTGTGTTTTCCGGTGCACGGTCCATTTAAAAGCCTCCTTACCCAGGTCAGAATAGCTGGTCTTGCAGAACTGTCGTCTTCCACCAAAACAGAGATCAAATGGAAGCTCATCAGGTTTGCGCAGTTTGCTTCCGTTCTCGATGGCTGTGAACGCATCTTTGGTGCTGTAATAAGTCACAAAGCCATAGTTGTCCCTGCAACACACAACACATGGCATTGAAGTACGTTTGGACTTCAAATAGACATACATATTTGAAACATTTTAATAAATCCAACAGCATGAGGGTGTGACAACATTAAAATATGCACGTGTGTGTGATAGCACAGAAAAATTTGGGCCACGTTACAGTATGAGTGAAAGCTCCATTGAATCGTTACAATAGGAGGGCTAGACGACTAGATGCTTGCAAGCAACCTTCAAGGGTGCAGTAATCCGGCCACATACGCTAGTTTGAAACAGGAGATCAACTACTGTCACAACTTCACCATGACCAGGACAGACTGAATGAGACGGGCAACCCCGGCAAACGGTACGTAAAGAAGTCCTTCAACCTTGTGTCCCGAGTTGGGTTTCCAGGTTAAAGGAATTTATGACACAGCAGGACGGGGCTCAGAGGTTGGAGGACTGAGTTGAATGAAAGGCTAATATATCAAATCATACTGTTGATAAACAACTGTGAAATTGTTAAAGTTGTGTAATGTTTAATTGCTCAATACCTTATTGTAAATTCTCAATCCATATTTATTTCCTGTATGCTAGAGGTCTACCAAGGGCAAGGAGAGCTTTCCATGATGCTGAGCTGTGAATTGCTTTTAAAAGGGCAACCTGGTGGTGTTGCCAGGAGGCCCCAGTTATGAACAAGCCTGGTTTTGCTTTAGCACTGTAGCTTGGCCTACGAAGTCACAGACAGGACCGACAAGGTTCAAAGACAGTGCAAAGGGCTCATGGGGTTTTTCAGCTCCAGATGTTCAAGGACTGGGTCACACCTTCAGATATGTCCGACAAAAATAGCAAAGGTATACTACTACTACCATACGTCAAGGCTGTAACATTTTGACCAGGTTGGAAATAGTACAACACTCATTTAATACATAAATAAAAACTGAGCTGCAGAAAACGTGTTCACGTTGTTTGCGTGTTTCAGTGCACCAGTTACGCCAAAACACAATCCTCTCCAAGTCCAGTTCAATTACACACATGTAATCACTTAATGTCTTATTCATATACTTTGGGTGGCACATAGCCAAAGAAACTTTTTGAATATCTCCTTCACACCGTAAACATTCCAGCATGGTGCTGTGTAACGAGGCAACGTTATAAAGTACAGCGTGACTGGTGGAATCGTGCTGAAGTTACACCAACCGGCTGTATGAGATGCCGAGGGCGGTAACATTAAGTAGAGTTAAAGAAACAACAAAGAACTAATTTATGGTTCAATTTTGGTATCCAAAAAACACACAATATTTTTAATTTCTCCAATTGCACAAAATGACTGCTGGACTCTTCCAACGGCGAGGCAATCAACTACGACAGCCTACGTTGCAAGACAAAAGTGTATCCTCAACAAGAGCCGTTTGTTTACCCATGATCTCTAAAGTGCAGGGTGCAGTCCTCAATCTCTCCAAATAAAGAGAAGCGCTCTTTGAGTTCCCTCTGGGTCATTGTGCCTTGGATTCGACCAACGTAAACAACCCTGCGCTCCTCCTGAGAAACACAAATGTAGTCACATGGTTAAGACTGGACACAAGGGTTATAATCGCACAGGTGTTCAGTAAAGCAGAATTAACTCACAATGGATTTCTCCTTGCATCGCTTTACTTCAGTATTTCTCTTTACAGGGCAATCATACCTATGGGAAGGACTGAGAACAACAAAACAAAATCACATGATCACTCAATTGTTTGTCTAAGTATTCAAAAGTAGCAGTCAAACTGCAAAGGACTAAGAATCTGTTCTAGAAGCTGAGTAACCAGTCATGGCTACTGCACAGAAAAACATGGACGGACTATGTTTGCCATGACCAGTTATGCTGCACCTGATTACAGGTTATCTTATCTTACCTGTGCAATCTTGTGCTTCTACGACAATGTCCTTGTTTCCGACGGGAATGAGACCGTGATCTGGAGCGACTCCAAGAGCCCGAACAGGAGGAGGAGTACGAGGAACTCCTCCTCCTGAGAGGGGAGCGAGACACAGATGTAGAGGAACATGATGAGGAACGTGAAGAACGACTCGAATGGCTTTCAGAGCGACCTGCACGATACCTGCAAGAAAAAGGGAGAATTAACAAAGAACTCCAACACTAAATAACTCTATATATATATAAAATGGATTAATCCAACCAGGTCAAACCTTTTATTAGATGGAGAGCATGATCTAGATCTGGAGGAATGCGAGTCTGACTCAGAACTGCTGGATGTGTGGCTGGGGGAACGGTGGAATTCCCTCTTTCTGGGTCGACCTCTACTCCTCTCTTTGGGGGTAGACTCAGGAGTGGTTGTGTGAGAAGCTGCATGTCGATAGGACCTCCCAAAAGGCTGTCGCTTAGGACTTTGGTCTTTAACCATGGCATCAGAGTCATTTCGAGCAGGGGAGGCATCAGGAGTCTCCAGTACAGAGCTTCCCTCCGCCTTGGTCAGGGGAAATGCTTGCATTTTCGTATCTACGTCAGTGTTGGTAGTTTTGACAGAAAGCACAGAGGCCGCTGGAGTCGACTGTGTAATGGTTTCAGAGGGTTGTTTAATCGGTATGATGGTGATAGAAGATTGCTTCTTGACATTCCAGCGCTTGCCTGGATCACCAGTAGAAGACTCGTTTTTGGGGAGGCAATAGTCATGGTCCATGCATGCTAACTCAGAGGTTATAGTTGCAGCAGCAAAAGCAGGTTTGCTTTGGGACCTAACTGATGGAAGAGGCCGGGGTTCTATCTGGATAACCTTAGAGGAACTTGACTTGGACGCCTTTGTGGCTCTGTTCTTCCCCAACAGAGCCACAGGGGCCAGGGGCCTCCACATCTGGTGTGGCGGGGTGGCTGGGGGAGTAAGAGCTGAAGCAGAAGGAGAATAAAAGGTTTCAAGATGAGTAACAATCCAAAACATTAGGCCCTTATTTTGCAGGGTACATGTAATCTTGTTTTTTTTTTAAATACATATATGTACCACAGCTGATCAGTTTTCATTTTCATACTACTTGTAAATGGGAGAGGGCCTTTAAATAGTGACAATTGTGAGAGCACTATGGTAATCAAAAAATGGATCTGCGCTCTTTAGCTTATGCGGCAGTTTCTTGCATGGGCACATGGTACATCTACGGGCCACAAAGAACAGTCAAGTTGACGCATGCATGAAAGAGCACAGATCTAATCTCCCCATCACCATAGCAGTCACTGCCTTAAGTCCCCAAGACAGAATGGAACTTCAAGTTGCCCTTTCTAAATGACAAATATCATTTTTAAAAAGACTTATCAATTCTTATGTCACTTAGTTATGGGGTGGGACAGCTGTCAAAATCCTGTGTTCATTTCCCATTTTTTGCATAAACTCAACAAAATTACAAAAAAGTTGGGCAAATTAATGTATGTTGTTTGTGTAACACGGGCACACTGATCTGTAAGCAGATGTTAATGAATAACATCTGTCATGAAAAATGAAATATGCAATAAATGATTGCAAGCCAAAGAACAGGTTTTATCATTTTACAGACAAGAGGAATGAGTGATTTTTGACAGCTGTCTCCATACTTCACCACTTTGGGATGGGACTCCAAATGATACATGAGACAAACTACTTTGCTTGAAAAGGTCGTGTGTGAATTTGCCCTTGTAAGGCTTACCTGCAGTACTCGAGAGTTCATTTACTCTCACATCCACCAGAAAGGTTTTCTCTGGAACCGACTCAACACTGAAAGGCAAGCACAGGAGTCTGTTGGAGGCTCTTATCGTTGAATAGTGTAGCGTACACTTCAGTTTGCCTATGGATGAAGATGCAAGTCTAACAAAAGGAAACACGTGGTCTACACAAGTCCAGGCAAGAAAAGGGATAAAGTGCGGGGTCTGCGATCGGTCTCAGCAAAAGATGCTTACATCCCACCACCACACTGACAAGCGTGGAAACAGGTTTCACTGAGCAAGGGACTTCCAGATAAACTGTTACTCACACAGAGCAGAACGGGGCTGTAGGGTAACTCACCTAAAGTCTACAGCAGCTGTTCTATTAGAGACCTCTGGCACATATTGCTCCTCTTTGGCTGAGGTCAGCAAAGAGGGAACAAGCATGGGGAACAAAAGGAAAAAGATGGGAAAAAGTGAAGTAAAACAAAGTTTTCTGTGAATAACACTTTCTGAAAGACCACAAAATGACCTGCATCAATACAATGACTAGCTGCCTCTGGTACTGTAATAGAAAGATTTAGCAAAAACGGCTGCAAAAGGTGCCTGGAAATTAGACGCATTCAATTTTGTGCGCGTGTTAACTGTACATCTAGTCTGTGAAACATGCTTTTACCCCAGAATAGATCTACATGCTACAGTTTCTAACATGCACAACAGAAAATGTCCTCCTTGGTCAGCGTAGCCATCGCCACAGCGGTGGCAGCTTGAAGTCCACATTATCACCAAAGATAACATTATCAATAAAGAATAAAGACTCTGTAGCACTACATTAAACACAATACAGGAACATGGAATGATACTGTCATAACAGAAAGCCCTATGGTCAGAGTGGAGCCACTTGTCAGAGTTGGTGCCTATACATCTGCCCAGACAAAGACATCAGGCCGAGGGTTAAATGGATTTGCAGACAGGGCAGAATAGCAGAAGCAGACCAGGAAACAAAGCAGCTTGTCTGCACCAACGGCACCCTTCTGTCAGGCTGCTTTCACATGCCAAGCGGCGAGAGGTGCGCTGAGCTAGGCCTTCCATAGTCGTATACTGGGAAGAGAGAATTAACTACCAGTGTCTCAGATACCTGGTGGGCCGTAAAAAAACAAAAACCTCACAACAATTTAGCTTGGTATCAGAGTCAGAGTCTTCACAACAACACTTCTCTCTTCTATGCCCTGACCAAGGCCTAAGGCTGTTGGGATGATAGACAGTGATCGAGTGGCATGCAGGTCACTCACGGCGCAAATGCCTCTTATCTTATCTTTGTTTGTCTATGTGTGTGTATGTATATGTATATATATATATAATATATATATACATACAGTATATATGCCATAGAGCCAACCCTTTTCATTTTACACCAGCACAGTTTCACACAACATCACAGCTTGCACATCACAGTTCAGTTTTAGCATCCTGGTGTGTAGTTGCTAAGCCTACATGTCTAACAAGACTCTCCAACCTGTAACACTGCATGCTAGAGATGGATTTTATTCAGGCATGTAAACGTCGTTGTTTCCTAAGTCCCCTCCATATGCCTTTTGCTTCACTGGATAACTCCACAAATTAGCTTTCAAATGCACAACCAAGTTTATTTCATTCATGCATGTAGCTGTTCCAAATGATCAAAGTGGTGCCGTTGCTCACCTTGGGTCTCTTCAAACTGTTCCAGCAGGCTCGTCAAATCAGCAGCTTCAATTCCTAATAATGATATAAAACTTTATCAGTTGTATCATCCAACAACGTATTAAATCAAAACAGGACGCCTAGTAAAGTAAAGAATATACTACTTAACACTTAAGAGGACTCACCTATCTCACTTGTGAAGGCGTTGATTAGTTCCTGTGTTGTACTCTTTGCCTTTAGATGAAGGGATGAACCAGACTGGGTACCAACACTGGGAGGTTTGAGGGGGTTACTATTATTGCTGGGGTAACTTGCTGAGGAAGAGGAAGGGAGTTCAGGCACCTTTTGTGAAATAGTAGTGGTCTTCGTGGGGCCAGTGCAATCTATCATGGCAGATGCATTAGCAGTGGTGGGTTTCATTTCCTCTTTAGTGGTTTTAGGGTGGACTGTGCTGAGCTCTACAGGATGAGGGGACACTGGTGGAACAGAGGAGTGAACCACAGTGTTGTTTTCTCCTGAAAGTGGAGGGGAAGGCTTTGAATCCATTACTGGCATAACCCGAGCAGCTGGATTAGAAGAAGACAGAGACCCGGTAATCTGAGATGCACTCGATAAAGAAACACATGCGGTTGGGGGTAAATCTTTCACAGACTCTGCAGCAGAATCTTTCAGATTATTGGGCACTGGTTTGGAAGTGGGAACCACTTGAGAAGCCTTGGTGGAACTAGCGACCATATAGGCTGGTGGAGCCAACAAAGCCTCAGGGGTGGGTGGTGCGCAAGGTCCTCTTGGCTGCCATGCGGTTTTCACTTCCTCCACTTCCTTCTTTGCTGCAAGTGGGTGGGGACGTCGAGGATCCCTAAGGCTGGGGTCAGGCAAGCAGGGAATGGGAGGGAGCTCTTTAGGAAGCTCTGGAAGACTGGGCCACTTGTTGCTGTGGTTATCTTGTTTTTCAGATGGTGTGGGCTTTTTCTGGTTTCGGAGCCGCCGGTACTCTTCTAGACTCAGGGATTTAGGCTTTGGCTCTGGGCGTGCAGGGGCCACAGGAGGGAGGGATTCACACGAGGGCACTTTCAATTGGGTTGTGACAGGGCTAGGAGCTGCTACCGGGCTATGTGTACTCACAGCGACTGCCTGTGGGACCGACAGGACTGCAGGGCTAGCTTCTGGCAAGACTTCCAATATGTTGGGTGCTTGGGCCAACTCTTTAGTCTTGGCTTGGTTTAAGTTTGAATTCACTGAAGGTGGGGAGCCCGACTCTTGCCTCTCAGGACCAGCATCCTGTCTCAATGACATCGACGCCGCTTCTTTCGCACTAATTTCAAGTGATGGTGTTGTAGCAGTGATTTCTGTTTGTAGTTCAGGCTTGCCTGAATTTATTTTCCTATTACTTAATAAAGAGGAAGAGGTTTCAGATGTGGCATCAGGAGCCACTAGGAGCGTGTTTTTCTTCTTTTCCTTGATTGCCTTTGGAGGCTTCTTGGGCGACTCTTGCATGGTTCTCTTTACAGCGGTACTACTACGGAGAACCCTTGCTTTCACAGATTCAGACTGACAGATTGCCTTGCATTTCTTTTTTCTCCTGCAGGGTCTCATTTCTTTCCTCTCTTCTTTGGGTTTCTTGATGGCCATCTCATCATTCACATCTGAACATGGGGAAAGTGCCTCAGGGTCTGAAACCTTCACTGGAGCCTCACTGGCTGTGTCTTCATTATCAATAACTATATGCTCTGAACGGTCAGTGCTCAGTTCTTCCAGATCATCTGGAACGTTCCTAGTGTTTACGGCGCTCTGCTCTTGTAGTGGGAGGGAGACAGGGAGATCCATGTCTGGAATGGCAAGGATAGGTTCTCCATTTTCCCCCTGGTCAACAACTTCAAGTAAGATACCTCCTTCAGGTAACATCTGCTGCCCCTTGTCATTCTCCACACAAATGGCCATACAGTAAGGGTGCATATGTCTGACCAAGTCCCCCAAGCTAACCGAAACACCATCTTCATCCTCCTGCTCGAGAGTGACAGGAAGAGTAAGACCCCTCCAGTCCAGAAGACCACTGTCAAGAGGAGAGTGTTGACTGCCTGGGCTCAGAGTAAGTGAGCCATCTTCCTCCTCCTCTCCATCACTCCTCTGAAGAGAGTCTGCCTGTATCTTGGGAAGGCTCTGGATGGAAATGGAGCACAGTTCCAGTCAAACTTTCAAAACCATCCACAACGTTGGGTGTTATGCATTACACGTGGAAAGGGGAAGCTACCTTTCCGACCGACAAGGATCTCGCGATACAGAGAGAGTCTCTCTCTGAAGGAGAGCGGGACAGACACAGCAATCTCCTCAGCTAGACAGTGGGAAATGAGCAAAAGGACACAGAGATGAATATTCAACCATAAGCAGCGTAAGGCTTCCATTTAAAGAGGGAACTTTGGAAACAATTTAAGAGCCAGGGAACAACATCGGTGAGTGTGTGCATGTGTGTATGTGTGAGTGCACATCTCTTCCCCAGGCCAACAGCCAGATAGTGGTTGTCCAGAGAAGGAACAGCATAGCCATGTTAGCCATGCCCGTGACAGCTGGACACTAACCGGAGAGTGCTCCTTGCCCTTTTGACTAGAGAGCAGATCCGAGTCAGGCAGCGTGTCGAACGGGGACAGGTTCTCGTCATCCACATTATCAAGGATCTCCGTTAAAGCCGTTAGCAGCGTCGCCTCGCTCTCTTCATCCAGTCCCTTAGCCTAAAAGAACACGTGATTATGTTGTAATGATACATTATGTACAATGGATACTAAAACCAGTACACGAGGCTTCCACATCACATTTCACTTCATTCACTTTAATCCCTCATTTCAATCACACTATATCAGTCTTGCCTCGATTGTTGGCGTGTCCTCAAAGATAGACAGTATGGAGGGGTCTAAGCAGCTTTGAAGGGCCTCCAGAGTTCCACAATTCAGTTCTTCAGACTACAGAGGGAAGAAAACAGATCTAGAGTTTACTCACGACACTAAAGTATACAAATTAGTCCACAGACACAACTGAAATAAGTTTCAAGTAACAAATATCAGTTATCCTTTCTGTGCCAACTACCATAAGATAAAAAAAAACAGACAGGAGCCATAATCTTGAAATAAAGAGTCACAATAAGAGGTGCAAAGGGTAAATGACTACTTCTAGCATGAACAGACGGTAAATAAAGTCTCTGAATCCCAATAATAAACAAAACAGGAATCATCTCCTGGACATGCACTCGTTGTTAATTCTAGTGAGTGACTGAAATTATATCTCAAGTGTTCAGACTGAATAAGAATTAGTCCATAATATTGTCTAATCTATCTGGATATGTTGTCTTTTAAAATAGCGACATCATCAGTAAAACAGTTAAACGTCTTTTAAAGTGTCCGTACAGGCAGACACTGATCAAACGGCCCTAATAAAGAATACGGACCGTCAGTGACCCACGTGTTAGAGTTTACTCCTACATAGCAGGGAGCAGACATGTTTGCCCCCCTCCCTCCTCCTCCTCCTCCTCCTCCTCCTCTAGGGTGCGTTCACTGTCCACGTGTTCCACTACAACAAACCTCAGTGGGGCCCATCTCTTCTGGAGGAAACTAAAGTAACTTAAAGTCAGCGTTTATTTTCATTTAAACTCCGAGCGCAGACAGATCCACGCGGTTAATAAAAGGCTGACTTATTGTTGGCTGCTGCGCAGTTGTAAATGTGAGTGACCACGATTAAAGCCCACGTGGAGGTGTCAGTAACTACACCTCACCGAGGTCCTCCATCTTTGTGTTCATCGTGGTTCAGGTGTTGACACATGGCTGCAACGTGTTTGTGTAGCACCCGGTGAGACATCACTTCACCGAGACCGACGGGTCGAGTCCCGTTCCGCGGTGGGAATAAACACGCGTGGGGCTCACGACGCTAGCAAAGCGGCTACGAGCAACACGTGCAGCGAGCCGCGCGCGCTTCTTCCACGGAAAACGGAGCTTTAACGTCAATCACAGGACGCCATTGAACAATTATTACACAGATAAGGGCAGCGTGGAGCGTCCAGCACGACTGTCACGGTGCTGGAGTTGTTCCGTGGAGTGTCGGTGAACGGTGCACGCCGCCGGTTCGGTCGGTCGGTCGGTCGGTCGGACGACACACACTCCGCGTTACCGTTTATCGAAAGCTGCGAGATAACAACACTTCTTTCTGCTGTACCGCCACGGAGAGACACAAAAGGGTGAAGACATCACACTTTGGGAACAAGTTGGACCACTAACATCCACGTGTCACTTTTCCCCACGCCGCCATCAGTTTGTACACACAGCCGTCTGTCTGCGGGACGGCGGTCACAACCACGCGGCGGGATTCCTGCCACGGTACTCGCCCTTACCTCGTCAAGTGTGTCCATAGGAAAGAAATCCATATTGCACTCTGTTAAAACCTCCTCGCCTGCTCCCCAGCGCGCCGCCATCTTGCATGTCCACTCCCAGGCCGGTCTGCGTTCTCTATGAATCCACACAGGAGGAACGAGCAAGCCGGCAGACGGACACGTGGTCTGACATTCCCGGCAAGGCGACGCACGGTGACGCACGATGACGTAGAAGATCAGCGCCATGTTGGTTTGTAGTTTTTGTCTTCCTGGTTTACACGGGTTTCACTTTTATTCTATGATTGATTCTATAATCACGAAAAAGTCTCTCATAATTAATATAAGATAAGATAATATATGATAAGATGTGATAAGATGTAATACAATATGATAAGACAAGACAAGACACGATGTAATGAGATTAACTTTATTGATCGCACATCTGGTAAATTTGTATGTTACAGCAGCTCAAAAAGTACAAGTAGAAACTACTGTAAGTAGAGTAAAGACATAAATAAGAAAATAACTGAAAAACTGTAAGAGAATATAAATGGAGAGATATGAATTAACAAAACCGTGCACACTGACGAGGTATATACATTCTATACACCTTTCACTTTTACTGGTATGTGAGTACATATGGATTATATGGACATGGACTATATGTGGATATATATGTGGTCATTGTGCAGGATAATTACACCAATTACAATTCATATCATATATAAATAATATTTCCCTTTGGATGGTTAATTGCACAGAAAACAGAGTTTTGTATGTTTTGCATTGCAAGTATGATTTAACAATGAGGTAAGATATAAATAGAGAGTATGTTGCACAGGATAATAGGATACATCATGAGACGCTGGTGTTGCAGAGTGTGACAGTGGTTGGAATGATGGACCTGTGGTAGCTCCTCCTCCTCCTCTTCCTCCTCCTCTTCCTCCTCCTTCTTGCTCTGTGGGTGTAGCAGTCTGCTGCTGAAGGAGCAGCTTAGTTCATCTAGCAGGGGTGTCAAACTCGTCTTACTTCAGGGGCCACATTCAGCCTCATTTGATCTCCAGAGGGCCGGACCAGTAAAACCTCTGCTCATTTGTTAGGATTACAACAAATTTTTTGCTAA
>OMNV01029148.1:28191-63358 GCA_900303265.1 Brotula barbata | reverse complement strand
ATGTAATACAATATGATAAGACAAGACAAGACACGATGTAATGAGATTAACTTTATTGATCGCACATCTGGTAAATTTGTATGTTACAGCAGCTCAAAAAGTACAAGTAGAAACTACTGTAAGTAGAGTAAAGACATAAATAAGAAAATAACTGAAAAACTGTAAGAGAATATAAATGGAGAGATATGAATTAACAAAATATATATATATATATACACTTCATATCATATCATATAAATAATACTTCCCTTTGGATGGTTAATTGCACAGAAAACAGAGTTTTGTATGTTTTGCATTGCAAGTATGATTTAACAATGAGGTAAGATATAAATAGAGAGTATGTTGCACAGGATAATAGGATGCATCATGAGACGCTGGTGTTACAGAGTATGACAGTGGTTGGAATGAAGGACCTGTGGTAGCTCCTCCTCCTCCTCCTCCTCCTCCTCCTTCTTGCTCTGTGGGTGTAGCAGTCTGCTGCTGAAGGAGCAGCTTAGTTCATCTAGCAGGGGTGTCAAACTCGTCTTACTTCAGGGGCCACATTCAGCCTCATTTGATCTCCAGAGGGCCGGACCAGTAAAACCTCTGCTCATTTGTTAGGATTACAACAAATTTTTTGCTAAGTATTTTTATTATCATTATAATTGTTATTACCATCAAATTATGTCAGGAAATAGTATTTTAGTACTACAAATAGTATTTAATATTATTATTATTATTATAATGACCCGTAGCACTTACAGGAACACTGTTGTTCCTTTGAGCAATTGTTTTTAGTAACATTATTATTGAATTATGTCCTAAAACGTGTTGTAATCCAGTTTAAATGGAGTAACTCCCCTTGATTTAGTTCCATTTTTAACAGTGCGTCCTTAATGTGGTCGTTCATTCTACTAGCGACCTGACTGGTTTTGTGGCATATTTGTAACACTGTGCAAATTTCAGACCGTGTGGAGGAAGAGTGGAACGCGAAGAGCGGAGATAATACGAGGGGGACGGAGACACCGAGAGACTTCTGTCCTCTGAAAGTCCGCCCGTGTCCTCAGTAATGAGGCGCTAATAGAACTCCATAGTGTCTCTTCTCTTATTAGGTTCTCTTTAAGGACAGCACCGCCCCCAGTGGACAATTCGGGAATAGTGGCACATTTTATTACAACGACGTCCGTCATTTTCACACTTTTCAAAACCATCCAGCGGGCCGGATTGAACCATTTGGCGGGCCGGTTCTGGCCCGCAGGCCGTATGTTTGACACCCCTGCTGTAGAGGACACCTGTGAGTGGACAGCTTCCATTGACGGACACGAAATCAACGCCGAGCTTATTATAAAACAGAACAAACACTGGCTGGGTGTTTTAAATTCATTTCAAAAAGTCACCAGGGACTCTCGTCCACTCGTTTCAGTCCGGCTTTAGTCTCATAAACTTCATCGTGGATTAGCGTTCCGTCTCCCGTCTCCGCCGCAGACACCATGGATGATTGACGGACTGCCTTTCTGTTGTGCTTTACACCGTTTGCCTCACATTCATCGGTTCATAAACGGGCAGCACGGTGGTGTGGTGGTCAGCACTGCTGCCTCACAACAAGAAGGTTGTGGGTTTGAAACCTCCGCACCTTAATCTCTCCTGCCACTGTCCCTGACAAAGGTGGACGATCTGGAGTCTGTCCCCGGGCGCTGCTGTTTGTGTGTGTTTGCATGTGTCGGCTGCCCGCTGGTTCAAGTGCAGAGAATTAATTTCCCCCTTCTTCTTCTTCTTCTTCACACACCAACAGCCAAGGTAACTGGGACCTTCGACACGGAGGGGCAGGAGATGGAACCGGCGATCACCACACCTGGCTACTGAACGAGCCGACAATGACAAAACAGTTCCAACGCGCACGGGGAGACCTGGTCTTGCTGTCTCATCTTCAGGAGGATGAGTCTCATCAGAATCCCATAACTCAACTTGTTGCTTTATTTTTCAGCATGTTTCCATATGAGAGCATTTCTTTTTATTTATGACATTAAACTTCATACTTCGACTGTTAAAACGTGTCAAAGTGAATTTTGGATCCCGTCATCGTGCTCAGGCTCTTACTTGGAGATGGCGAGCGAGGTGATCTCAGCTGGGTGAGCGTTGTCTTTGCGGTCAAATGCTGTATGCATGGTGAATTTGCTGCGGAAGACCAGCTGCCGCTCCCATCTGTAGCCTGTGGACACACACACACACACACACACAACAGATAAAGGTCCGTACCATTTATTCACACAGTTAATTCCTTCTCACTAATGGATCTATTATCAGCTATGTGGAAGCTCATCAGCTCAAACTATTTTTAACCAACAGGATGAGAATCATCTCCAGGAGTAACAGCATTCATTGGAGGAACCTTTATTTATTCAAGCCTCTCCCTTTGCTCCCTTCATCATCAGTGAATCGTGGTTCTCTCCGCGCTGCTTCGTTTCTTTCTTTCTGATAAAAACCACCCGTATCAGCAGAGTAACAGCAGAGTAACAGCAGAGTAACAGCAGAGTAACAGCAGAGTAACGTAGCCTTCCTGCACCGGCTGTGGATGGCCTGCATTTTCATCGCATCGCAACAGAAAACAAATAAGTTTGTCTTCTGCCGTAACAGACTAACTGCTGGCGCAAACGCTGAGGAACCTCGAAGAGCACGCCGGAGGTTTACAGGACGGCACCCACCTGCCCTCAGCTGGTTGTACGTCCGTGCCTCTGCGTTGGAGGGCTGCAGGGACTGCGTTACGGAGGCCTGGCCCGGATGAACTGAATGTGGGTGAGGAGCCTTGGTCTGGCCTTCGGAGTAGTTGACAAACACAAAGCCGTCCTTCTCGTCGATGCTGAGGGTGTCTGACCAGCGATGGGAGTCGTCTGAACCGCTGTCCATGGACCACGAGGCTCCTGTTCGGCCTGAGGGACCTTAAAGGGTTGGATTGTGGCCTTGTTAGGTTCTACTAATGGCACAGTACATAAAGTAAATGCACAAAAGGAATGCGTTCACACGTCCTCATTTGCTGCCACCGTAATCTGCTCATTCACGGGTCGGAATATCCCGTTACCAGAGTGTTCCCTTTGGTCGTGCAGGTCAATCACAATGAATGTGGTAACGAGGTGGTGCATGTTTCAGACCGTTTGGACGGCTACACAGACAGCAAAGTAGACTTTAACTTTACTGCAGCAGAGCTTGTAGTACCTCTGGATCTGTGGACTGCAGTACCAGGCTGGCTGCCTCCTCCTGTGGGGGGTTTGGATGAAGCTTTGGGTTCCTGACTGAGACTGGGCTCCTCTGCATCTGAATCACTGCTCTCATCGTCACCGTTGTGGCTCTCACTGCCCTCTGTAGGGAAGAGGCAGGAAAGGTCCAAAAAAGTTGAGACATGCGGTCGCAGGAAGATGTTCGAGTTCTATTTGGAAATACTTGCCAGTTGCATCAAGGGACGGCCAGAAAACACACAGGTGTTAGCGACAACAAGTTAATGCTAACACTGTTTAAACATCTATCCAATCTGGTCACAGGCATTTAGACCGTGGCATGTACCTGGGTAGGATTCTTCCCATTAACATTGTTATCTTAGACAAAAATATTGAAAAATGTCCTGGCTTGTAATTTGGAAGAAACCGAAAAAGTCCAGCTGATCTACAGACTTTCAGAACCAGAGTTCTTTTACTGGACCGAGTCTGATTCATACGATCAATCAGTCAAGTAAGTAGGAAAGATAGGAGACCGAGACAACTTCAGAGATGACAACTATACAGAGAAAAACTAACTGAGGCGAACACATGTACAAAAACATATCAAAAAAAAAAAAGAAAAAAAGATATCAACACGTCTGTGTGAAACATTAAAAGAAGAAGCATTAGTCCAGTTTTAATGGATTACAGAGGCCGTGACACCATCTTCAGCACATCCATCTCTCACTCACCAATCTTCTCCTCACAGCTGCCATCAGGGACATCGGGCTCCACTGGTTCTGGAGCCGGGGTTTCTGGGACTTGGAGGAACTCCATTCTCCAGAACTACAACCACAGTTCAAACACGTTGTTAGCGTGTTGCTAGGGCAGTCTCCATACGTATTACCAGCATAAAAATGTAAAGAGTGTGGAAGAGGTTACCCTGACGACGCCATCGGAGTGTCCTGTGACAATCACGTTCTGTGTATCCCACTCGTTCATCTCTGACACGCAGCAGCACAGAATCTGCTGGCTGCGGCCCGTGAACGTGTTGGCACTGGCGAGGGGGCTGCCGTTGATGCTCCAAACATGGATGTGGGTTCCAGCACAGGACACAATATCCCCCTGTAGGCACCCACACACAGAGCAGACGCAGACACACACACACAGATCAGACCCATCCTTTACTTATTTGTTTGTGTTTGGATCTGTTAGTCTTGGAGAGGTGTCCTTGGTCTCAGTGGTCCCGCGTGGTGCTGCCTTGGCCCTCGGCTGTCTGTGACGTCTGCTGTATCTAAATATCAGCTCTGACCTTCAGGTTTGACTGATAAATAGAGTTTGGATGAGCCCAACTCACCGTCAGTTCATTGATACACAGAGCGGAGACGGGCGCCCGGTGGCCCCTGAGCTGCGTCACGAAGGACAGCTTATTGAGGTCCCAGATGATGCAGGTTCGATCCCGTGAGCCGCTGACAACAATGTGGTACGCCGATGAGGCGGTCAGGCATGTTATGGCATCTGTGTGTCCCAGTAATGCCTACAATACAACAGAATCAGGTAAACAAACAAAAAAACACAACAACTACAGGAGCCACCAGGACTGGAAGGCACCGGGATAATCTGAAAAGAGGCAGGTGAAAATCTACTGAGGAGATTAGAGAGAGGCTGACGAAGATGATGAGGAGAGGGGCAGAGGACAGATCTTAGAAAGAGGAGGAACTGAACTCTCTCTGACTTTGTGTGTGTATTGTATGTGTGTAATGTATGTTGAATGTGTGTTCTTTGTGTGTTGTATGTGTGTTCTTTGTGTGTTGCTTGTGTGTTGAATGTGTGTTGTTTGTGTTTTCCACGACTGTCTAATGTGACCAGAAGTTGACCAAGTTGTTTTAAAGTTTCAAGTTTTAACTGATGGAGCACTGAGGGAAGTGTTTAAATACTTTAAAGCATTTTCATTCTGAATGTTTTCCCTCTGTTCGTCTCATGCAGTGGTTTGAATGTACCCACACCCCGAGTGACCGTCGGGATTTTCCCTGCTGACCAATAGAGTGAACACACACCTGACTGCCCAAAATGAATGCATGCCCCGATTGATTCCAGTAGGTGACTGTCCATCTGCGCGGGGCAGACAGAGCAGCTTCAGGTCGCCACCGAGTGGCCTTATGGGAAACGTGGTTCAGAAGTCATGACCTCCCTGCAGCCTGTAACTTTGTCATTTTAAAGAAGCTTCCCCAACATCCAAATGTCTGATAGATTTGTGTCAGGTTGTACTTTATATAATATATTGTTTCATTTGCCTTGGATTGAAGAGCGATGTTAGTTATAAAATAAATAAATGCAAATTAATGTGCCATTCCTATTTCTGTATTTCATCTGTAAAGGGTTATTTAAGTAGTTTTTGTGTTTTTCTTTAATAAACAACATTCAAATCAAACAGCTCACTACAGTCCAGCTGACACCATTTTCCAAAGTCTCATCCTGTCCACCTAAACCGTCATTAACGTTGACTTTAGCCTGGTCACTTCTCCTGACGGTGGTCTGGGCCTCTGCCGAGTCTGTTCATACCTGTTTGAGGATGAGCAGCTTGGCTCGTTCCTTGGCCGTCCCTGTCTCCCACACACACAGGGCGGTGCTGGTCCCACCGGTGATAACCAGCTTAGGGTTGGGATAGATGGCACAGAGTATCTGACCCCACTCTGACAGACACTCGTATACCAGCATGGCCTGAAACAGACGAACGTGCAGAATGCATAATGAGCACAGCGGACACAGTAACTACGTTCAACATGGACTCCATATTCTCTACAGTGTTGCCATTAAAGAAACATGCAATAAAGCTGTGTGAAGTTCTGTTATGTATTTTAATAAAACCTAAATATTAAAACAGCAATAATTTCTGGACTGAATTATGATTTTCTTGCCTAAATATCCTCTCCATTCAGCTTGTGAGTCTAATTTATAGAATACGGGAACATCGGCAAAGGTCAAAGTCCAGAATTTGCAATGTACAAAATATTGGAATTGAAATATGGCTGCTTTCGGGTGATGACATCATTAAATATAGTATCAATAAAATTATACTTGCCTTATCGGACTCGTAGTTAGCCAGACGGCAGCTGAGGTCAGCGTAGCCCCACGCGAAGCTTTTGTTCCAGGAAGGGGGGACCAGGACTTTGTTTTGCTCGACTGCAAGAATGCCTTTGTCAGTGCACACAATCTGGCCCACAGGCTCCTTCAGCTCTGGACAGGGGGATAACATGCAGTCACATATGAGTGTAGTCCAACTTCAGGGATTAGACCTGAGGAAGGGTGCTGTACAGGTCCAACAGGTCTCCGACAAAGACAACAAAGAACTCTTAAACCTACGTGCACGAAGTCGCATAAAATAAATCAAAGCTGTCAGCGAATGCTTGTGTGTGTTTTGGTTTGCAGTGTGTCTTCATACCTTTGACAGGCGCGAGAGATGGTCTGAGATTGTCTAGATGATGGAAGAAGATCTTGTCGCTGTTGGAGCTCGGGGGAATGCTACTTACGTCCACATTGGCTTTGCAGCGTACCCGCTTGGGAGGGTGAGGCTTCTTAAACAACTGAAACACAAACACACCACAGCATGTAAAGGCCTGTTCCATTCTAAAAACTTGGCTGCTGCTATGAGAATGTTTGATGGCTTTTATTCAGAGTCAGGGGGAGCAGTATCTCTGGCACCTGTTTAGGGATCTGTCCGAAGTTGTTGATGAAGCCGATGGTGGCTGTCTCCTTGAGTGGGTCATTGATGTTGTAGATGTCCACCTGACCCTCATAGAACAGGTGGTGAAACACGTTCACCGCCTCCACAGCCGGTGGACCCTGTTGCTTGTACCCAAAAATCAGGTCAATCCATTCATGGAGGTGGGCAGATACGTACTCACATTCCAGAGCCTGGGAGGGTTTGAGACAGACAGAGATCTGCTTTCTTTGTGCTCCACACTCATACTGCTATGTGTTACCATAAGTGACTGTAAAAGGACACACTGTGACAGCCACAGAACATCTGTACCTCTCTGTGGACTCTGATGAACTCCCGTGGGTCACCCTTGGCCCAAGGTGGCAGGATCACGTCGCCCAGCTTGGTTCCATTTTGTTTGGCACCTGGTACATCAATCAGAAAGATAGAACATCAACATGCACCTAAATCATCTCACCCACGTCGTCTATTGTTTGACTTAATCCTATACTGACCGAGGTCAAAATTGTTGGAGTTCAGCAAGAACTCAGGCAAGTAGAAGAATTCCGGGATGAGCTCCTTCACATCGGCCATATTGTGCTTGGAGGCGGAGAGCCAGGCTTCACGCACACTGTGGAACATTCGGTCAGCCAGGTCAAAATGACCTCCCTGTAAATTTAAAGGAAAAACTCATTCAACACCACGTACAGACACGTTTCACTAAACCACTGATCAAACTGCTTGGTTTGTCTTCACGAGTAGTGTAAATGTGGAGTGGGGGTGGGGGGTAACTCAGCAGGAGTCTGACCTGAAGCCTGAGGAAGATCTGTGTGAAGGGCTCCATCCGGACCAAATAGGAGGCTACAATCATGGCTGATGAGTAGTGGGTGCCATAGTGGTATGCTGGGGTTTCCCCTGGTATACAACACAAACATACATGTGTTAAAACACAGCTTCAGTGTGTGAAAGAAATGGATACTAAAGCAGATCCTTTTTATTACCATTACAGCTTGATGAAGAAAATATGAATGAGTCAAAGTCTACTGACTCTATTTGTACCTCACTGAGTGCATGGTTGGACTTTCTGAGCACAGACCTCACTCACAGTGTCTCCGTTCCACTCTGAACGTCTCCGCTCTGAGCTCCACTCTACTTACGCTTAACTTTGCGCAGCCATGCAAATGTGCCACAAAACCATAAACCACCGGCTGTTTTGCTCCCGTAGCTTTCTGGGGTTTCTGTCTAGTGTGAAGTAAGTAAAATGCGACTACAGCCACTAAGTTAAAGTGGCTGTGATTGACACTGAATTCAATGAGCTCACATTTACCCAGCATTCTCACTGTTTGAGGCTGTACTGTGGCAGAGCAAAGACCCAAAATTACAGAACAATAACATGTTGCTCTTTTTCAGATGTTAGAATGTGCTTCAGTTAGACATTTTCCTTATGGTCTAGGGTTCAAACAGATCCACTCAGCACAAACAGTATGGTTACGTTGGTTAAATCAAGCAACATCAAGATGTTGTGTAGCAACAAGATGTTGTGTAGCAACATCTGTGCTACTGTGCACACCAGCTGGATCAGTTGGAACTTTTTAAACAGGGACAATCAAGTGAAAGTCTCTTCATCTTCTTCTTTAGCCTCGCACACATTCTTTATGATTAAAAGAGGGATTGTGGACACCTCTTGACTAATGCAGTCATGTAGGTGGTTGAAAAGATTCCTGTTGGGGACGTTATTAAATATGTCATTCAAACAATGGTACTTATTTTAACTTTAGAAACGTTAACAGATGCTACGTCAGAGACACAGTACATACAGTGGAATGGTTACTATGCGCCTCGCTCTGTTGCCATGCCACATTTCACGAGAACAACATTATGGGATGGATAAATCCAGATAAATCCTGCTGGTCCGACACTGGTAGTCTTACCATTGGGGTCTTCCCAGTCCTTGTATCTCTTCTTGTACTGTGTCAGTCTGTCATCAGTTTGGGCGCCCATCGGCTTGGCCAGGTTACGAAATGTCTTTGGGTTGGTCAGGTCCAGCTCCTGATTTTCAAAATAATGTTTGTAAGTGACTCGTGCTTTCAGTTAAGTTCTCATCACATGAAATAAAATAAAAATTCAATTCAATTCAAGAATGATGCTGGCGCTATTACTGATATAAACTCCAGTTTACAAAAATGATGCCTCAGGGGAGAAGAACTTGCAGTCACCTCTGCATTGTAGTCAGCAAGGATCCAGGGAAAGACCGGGTACTGCATGAGGTCATTGTAGGAGCGTCCCGCCAACGTGTTCAGGTGCATTAGATATTGGAAGTTACTGATCTCTCCTCGCTGGCGGCCACATCAAAACACAAAGGTGAAATGTGAAAAGAGTGCAGCGCTGCTCTTTACACTCCTTTTGATTTTAATTTGCTGTAAAAGTAATCTTTGTGTGTGTGACAGAGGTCCAAAAACAATTCCTACCTCCCATCTCTGAGTCACCGACTTCTCCCCAACCAGAGTGCTCAGCAGCCCAGATCTGAAAGACACCAGGTCAAAGAGGAGGTTTATTTTAAAGAACTGTTTTCCATTTTTCAGTAGGACTCGAGAGCCCCAAACCGCAAACGTGCGCCTATCAGTGAAATTAACTGTCGGCAGAAAAAACCCCATCTATTATTTAGAAGAACAATGAGTATAGAGACCAACTGATTAAAAGCCAGATTAAATGTATTTGCACACTCTCACAACCAAAGTTTTTCAGTTTCCTATGGAATACAACAGCTTAGAGTTAAGTTAAGTTCAAGTTGATACCCTTGTTCAACACTGGTGTTGGGCCTCTGGCCGGAGACGGACTCGGAGCTGTCCGCCAGGGAGGGCACCACGGCCAAGAACCTGCGCGAATTAAATGACATTAACAATTATTAGTGTGTGCTGCCCTCTGCACTTCATAGTTCGGATGAGGTTTAATGCAGAGAAATCATTTCAATCAGGTGAGATGGGTACCTTTGGTAAACTTTGTTGCGAACTCCCTTCTGGAATGCTAACAAGTAGTTCCTTCCATCTGCTGAGAAGACCTCCACTGCCATGGGCTGGAAGATGGAGACACACCAGGCATTTCATATCCAGATGAGCAAAGTGGCAATTACACTCACTGTTCAAAATCAATGGATCTACAGATTATTTCAATTATTGATTGAGTAGTCGATATTCGTATACATATATACGCTGAGCATTTGGCCCTCAAAATCAGTTTTTTTAAACTATAATTTTCTGAATCCAACTATAATAATAATGCTAAAAACATCCTCTGCTGCAGATGTTAGGTCAGCTCCAGGCTCAGCTCTACTTGAACTGATGTTTTTGAAAATCAATGAATTGTGACAGCTCCAGTGGCTGCGATGCTAAGAGCTCAGTACGATATGTGGAGGCTAACCTGCAGTAGGTATCGTCTCTTGTGGACTTCCTTGATGTCTTCGTAGGCGAAGATGCTGCAAGTCCTCTTCAGCTGGCTTTGACCTTGTCTTGCTCCTCTTGGGATAATGGCCTCATGCAAACTGGCCACACACCAAAGACAACACAGATGCTTTAATGCACTCTCAATTCAACGCTCAAAAACTAGCGTGCCTGTTTCTTTTCTATTCTACGCAACAAAAAAAAAAAAAAAAAAAAAAAAAAAAATCCCTTTCTAAAGGAAGTGGTGCGAGTGGACTACATCAACAGGATGAAGTCTACAAAAGATCTTGTACAGTTCACATATACAAAAAGGTATAAAAGGACAAAAGTGTTCCATGTCAGTAGTTTTGTGATCTATACTGGTACTAGTGCGTCATGGTCCTGTTCAGATGCAATCAGTACAATCACTACTACTGCTGCTGACAACAGTTGAACACACCACCAATAACAATTGATACTTCATTTTATACTTTTGCATCTGTCCCTTGGTGTAGTATTTTCTGTGTCCCTGCATGAGAATTAGTACATTATAGTACTGTGTACTAATGTACTTTGACTAGTGCAACAACTACACTGATGCCACTGTCAAATGCTTCAGACTTACATTCACGGTCAATGGAAGGCAAAGCAATGTTTTGCCCCTGAGGTGGGAGGGGCCTATTCACTTCTTGTCTGTTCCTGCTTCCAGACGCTCATCGCTCCTTCTGCCTCTGGTGACCCAGGCATTGACCTGGTCCACCATCATCTAGTCTGCCCCAAAGCCCTTGTTTTTAACATCAAGGATCGAGGAGGCTTGATGGAGATGCGATAAGCAATGAAATATGAGAACCATGCAATGTAGAACTATTTTATCAGACAGCAAACCTGATGTTTGATTGGACGGATCTGTTTAATTTCTGTTTAAAATGTTGTTCCCACACTGCATATGCTCAGAACTGTTCAAAATTAGGTTTGCAAACCAGACGAGAACTAGGAGAAATGTGGACGGCAGCAGAAACGCCCACTGTTATATTCAGTGGAATGATGATATCCTCCATCCAAGAAAGGAATCTGTTATCAGTTATTCCTCCAGACAGAAGTAACATGACCACAATACAAAGGATCACAAGAGACTTCCTAGTGAGTGATTCAACAGGTGGACCTACTTGGTGGGTAGTGTGTCAATGTCCCTGATCTCCCTGGAAACGGTCATGGTGTAGCCATCGATAACATAGAAGTGCTCCTTCCCAAAAAGCAGCAGGCCCTCACTGGTGTCCAGGCCCTGCACCCTGGCACATCGGTACATGTGCTGAATCTGGAACAGCAGAGAAACATGTTTGTGAATGGAAGTTCCATGGTTCAAAAGAAAGAGAACAGCAGAAATATAGTCCTTAAAAAAAGTTTATACGCACTATGAATTCCCCATAGATCACACTATTCCATCAGTGTTCACTTTGTGAACAAAAATAAACACTAAATAGTTTAGTATGATCAATTTTACTGTAGTGACGAATGAAGATGGCCTTCTTGAAAATAAAAAAATGACAATTTTCGGCTATCACAAATGAAAATCATGGCAAATCAGAAATAACGCTACTCAAAAGAAGAAAATACTGACAAAATAACTTCTAATTGAATTATGTGGATGAATGGACACTTCCACCAGTATAATGCTGTGCACCACCAATGAGTTGCCTGCCAAATGCATTCTAGAAGGCATTCCAATGCTTCCCCTCGAGCAGATACTAGTGGGTGCATCATTCAAGTGGCGAATTAGGATTCATGAGTACTGTTAGTGTGCAGCGATGACCAAAACCACATGAAAATCTGACTGCGGCACAGTAAGATGACATGGAACGGCTGCTGCAGCGTTTGGGGAGGATTGGGAGCGAGAAAGAGACGGAGAGAGAGAGAGAGAGAGAGAGACACAGGAAAAAGGTTGGTCCTGCTCAGCACTACCGTCATCACCACCTGCACCCCGACCTGTTTTGACCGTGTTTATATGTCCCATTCCCATTCTGACCTTCTCCCCCTCCTCCAGGAGACGCAGCAGTGATGTGTTGTTGGTCTTCTGCTCCTCCTCTGGGCCCCCTGACTCCAGCAGCTGCTCCTGGAGCTGCTCCTGACTGTCCTCATCTGTCCCATCAGCTGTGGAGCGAGACCTTTTAAGAGGAGCCTTTACCAGGCCTGGGCAGGACGAAAGACAAAAAAAAACCAAACAGTAAGGCAGGAGTTTTCTTATCTACAAGACAGTTTGGAAACTGGCACTGTAAGGGCCATATTTAGTGACAATTTTTCCATATTTACTAAAGGGCCACTCTGCTTGCTTTGTTCATACCAAATGACAGAAATAGCACGCGTGAAATGGTGTGTTTGGGTAATGCATGTATTTTGGGCTTTCTTTAAAGGTTAAGTCAGGGTTCACCCTGGACAGGTCACCAGTCTATCACATATGAAGACAAACAGCTCAATCACACTCCCATTCACACCTATGGGCTATTCAGATACTCCAATTCACCTAAGCTTCATCTCTTTGGAGGGGGGAAGAACAAAGAGGTTTCTGTGAGGGTTCTCAGTCATCCAGGTCCTGGTTATCCAAAAAGGGTTAAATCGAGGGCAACTGGAGTTGAGAGTTCAGTTCAGCTCAGCTCAGAACTGATGAGAGGTGTAACGAGTTCAAGTATCTTCTATCAAGTCCATTTGGCTTCGATTTAACCCTTCTTGAGAAAACCAGAGGACATTAAATTCCACAAAAAAAAGGACCAGGTTGACCCAGGACTCAAACCCATGACATTCTTACTGAGAGGCAACAGTACAAACCACTCAGCCATTTCATTTAACTGTTAAAACCAAATCGGAGGCTGAAAGTTAGGTGCATTAACAACAATGTTCCAATTTCATGTCCACGTTAAGGTGTTTCTTACTACTCTTTAGTCAGCCGTGTGTTCTCCTACCTTTAACTCGAGCGATGGTGTCCTCTCCGTGCTCCGGCTCATGCTGAGTGGTCTCTCCTTCTGTGTTGTGCTCCACAGAGTGCTGGTACATGCCAGGGTTTCCGGACAATAAACGCATGTAGTACTCCTTGCTGTCATAGCTGATCGCTCTGCGGTAACGCAGAGGCTTCTGGACAAGGGTGAAGTGATTGCATGGGACAGATCAGATTATTTTTAGTTGGCAAAGGGAACAGATATCAATGAAGAGTTGAGATTATATTGATAATTATTTTCATTGTCGAATGTCTCATGGTACAAAAATATTTCAGACAGAAGCAAAGCATAACATGTTTCAATCAGTGGAGTCATAGAGGATGGAACACAAACAGCTGAGCTGCAATGCTAGCATTAGCATTAGCTAATCCAGCCCATTTGAGTGGTAAACTAGCATGCTAATCCTGCAGAATACCTTCGACGTTCAAAAAACTGCAACGTGACCAACAATAACATGGCCAAGATGACAACGGTAGCAGATAACCGTTTTATCTCACCACTACGACAAAAACATGTAAAAACTACACATTAGTCGAGGTAATTTATATTTAAAATAATATAACAATTACAATTGCAATTCTCATTTAGCAGACACTTTTATCCAAAGCGACGTACATATGAGAATTACAACACGAGCAAAGATCTATTCAGTAAATACATAACATCTATATAACACCTTTGACAAATGCTCAGCCCTATTGCATTGTGGGATGTCCATATTCCAGGAAACACCCAATCCTTGAGGGTGAAATTCATCTTTTATTCTGATGTATTTTCTTGTTTTGTAATGTAGCTGGGCAGATCAATTATACGAAAAGAAGGGAAAATGTCTACCATTGAAAAAGTGGCCAAAACTTTCTTTGTCTGTGTGAAAATGTGAGAGAGGGTTGACCTCATTTAACTCATGCTGAAAAAGTATTTGGGTATTTGCACTGTAACTGTACTGCAGTAAAGGTATCTTACAAAATGGTTTGATACCTAATACGAGCACCAAGACAGGCTGAATAGTCCATAAGAAGGTTCTGATCAATTTTTGCATTAATCGCCAGATTAATTAATTATCAAACAGATGGTTAGTTGCAGCACTAGTTTATTATTTCTTCTACTGGTGGTGGCACCAACTGACTGTCTAAAATATGACTTGTTCTGTACACAGATGTGGCACGTGTGCCTAAAAGTTTCTCTGTGTAATCCAGTAACTGCTTTAGGAAGTATACATATTTAACGTTGCCGTTTGTGAACTGGGTTTGGTTCACCCTCTCGTGAAAACACCTTTACTGACAGATTGCACGTGGGTTACCGAGTAGCTATGATGATGGGCGTACCTGTGCTGAGTTGGTGTTTGTGTCAATCTCAGGGATAAATGGATAGTGGATATAGAACATATCATTGCGGACCATCTTCTTCCTCATTCGACAGGGTCCTTCTGTCATCTCAAGCACAAACTTGTCAAGGTGGGAACCGATGGGTGGGCCCCAAAGGCCCCGTTCACGAAGCAGCTCATACTCTATGGAAATCCATTCCTCTGTCACGTACTTTAAGGCATTCTGTTGCCGCTGGGGGTCAAAGGTTGGAGTAAGGTGTGAGGGGCAGGTGCAGTAATATATCATCAGCCATAAAGCAGCATGAATTCAATGTACAATGATAATCAATCAAATCTTGGACTGCGACAGGCTTCGTAATCATCGTTAATCGTCTTTGAACTGAAGCTCTTTACCTCTTGGTATTCTTTGTACTGCATGGCCAACAGGTCTCGTACAACAGCAATGTGTGTAAACATCCACTGGAAAGTCTCCTGTTGATGAGAAAATCAAGTCTATGATCATACAAGTCAACCATGAAAGTAAATATATACTCACTACCGTAGCTGTATGGATCTGATAAGGTTCAGTTTTAGCTGACACTGAGTCATCAAAGTAAAGAGGATTTATAGTCAGACTGTTGTATTGGATTCCACCTGTGTATCGAGTGTTTACCTGTGCAGACAGACTGTTTTTATTCAGGCTGTTCTCCTTCTTATTGCGGCGAACCCCGGTGAGCTTAGAAAGGCCAAAGCCGCTGCTGACCCTGGACAGTTTGGACTGGGTTGTTGGTGCCACGGCCTCACCTCGACTGATACACTTCTTCTCATGGACTGACCAATGCCAAACAGGATGGTAGAAAGCAAAGAGAATAGATTATTAGATTAGATTTTGTGGCACTGACCGTTCCATCAGAGTAGAGCTCACCTTAAAGCAAGGGGAGCCACGGGCCTCATTTATGACCCTTCCACATGTACACATCACTGCCATGTAAAGGACATGTATGGCTGTATTTATACTCCACCTTTGGTATTGCTGTGAGTGACAAGTGCAAGGCTTTGTATTTTGGTATGTCTGACCAAACTGTGCTGTGTTGCTGAGAACATGACATAACTTGAAAAGACACTTTCTACACTTCCTGAGGAACGACGGTGTGAGAAGTCAATCCACTGTTCTGTATGAGTGTGTGTGTGTGTCCCTGTGGCCCTCACTTAAATGGTTCTGCCAGCTCTTCAGGGCTGGTTCCTCCAGGGCGGGCCGAGCAGTGACAATGTCCACGTGGCCTCTGTCATTGCAGGGCAGAGACACTTTGAAGATGTCCTCCAGCATCTGCCGCTTGCTGTGCATCAGCTCAGTCCATACCCGGTTAACCGCTTTTAGCAACAGCTGACGTCCTGCGGAGGGAGCACAATCAGGTGTCACTCTTAAATGTCACAAAACGCCAAAGCTCACTGCGGCAAAAAGCTTCGACTGGACAGTTCACAAAGTTTTATGGAGTAATCTCAGCTCAAAGATAACTGAACTCTTAACTCAAGTTTAGAAATGGTATTTTTTTTTGTTTGCATTTCCGTGACATCCTTCAGACATGACAGCATCTCAGCAGCAATCCAACCACCTCTGATGTGCATGTGTTCCTTCTCTAGACTGAACTCTCATTTTGGAATCACTCAGAGCATGATGCAGACAAAGGAGAGTACCATCAGATACTGGCAACAAAACATGTACTCAGTATTTCCAACTCTGCTGTGTCAAACCTGGCTCTGACTGTAATGAAGCGTAGCTGGAATGAAACAGGAAGATGTGCTCATTAAATCAGCTGTCAGATTTACTTGGGTTATATAAGGCATTTCACTTTGATTGTCACACGTGTCGAGTTGCTCATTATCTAATCGGTCGTGCTCCATGAGTGACAATAGGCTGTTTTTGTTAGAATGACACGGCTCTTTTTAATTTAGATTTAAATGCGGGTGTTTGCTGCTTTTGTGCTCCGTATGATTTATCTGCTCTACCTACATAGCTACTCAGACGACAAATATTGATATTGTTTCCCAATTTGTTTTCATTTCCATCCATTTCCTCTGAAACCAATCCAAGACACATTTATTTTCATGTCTGGCCCTGTTGCCTGCTCTGTCGGACACACAAACAAACTGCTCTGGCTTGCATTGGATCCAGAATGAAAACATTACAGTAAACGTCAGGCCTGGCTGGACCCAATCTTAAAATCAGACATTTAGACATATTTGTGTGGAGTGTGTTATATTTACTGTACATTAGGGTTAGGAACTTCCAACTAAATCGCCGTGTTTTTACTCAAGAGTCACATGATGCTGAGTGACCACTCACAATGTTATTGGCAGAAAATTGAAAATTTCTCCATTATCTTCATATCAATAATTGTGTAGAGACACACTCGCGCATACAAAGTGAAATTACCTTCGCTGACATCGTGGCTGTGTGTGGCATCAGTCTCGTTCTCTTGGGGCATCAACACATGCCAGGTCGTCATCCTGGCCTCTGCCTCCAGCCCAAATCCCTCCACGCTACTGCAGAAACACATACACAGTGACTCCTCAGACACGTACGTGTGTGTGTGTGTGTGTGTTTATGTCTGTGAGGAGGTGACCTTACCTCCCACTGTGCAGGCAGATGAAACAGTGAGCCAGACAGGCCACAAAATCCTGGTCATGGTTGCCTGGACCAAGCACCAGGTTGCGATTGACTGTGAGGACTCGCAGGGCGTCCAGCAGGGCCACCTGCTGGGCGACCGTTTTGTGGGGTCGACAAAGTTGGTACAGCACAGTCCGATTCAGACAGTGGTAGATGGTGTCAAGGGAGAGACCCTGGGACCTCCTCTTAGACTGGAGTGGGGGATGACAAAAAAAATATGAGTGGGCGGGCATGAATGACGGAAGGTTTTGAATGTTGCTTTGTTGTTCCTGTGTTGTTGAGCAGAGAAGTGCTGAAATTAAACAAAACATCCCTGCAGTACCACACAACACCTGCAGGGAAACACCTGCTTCTGGTGCACAGATGGACCTGGAATCTACTCAGTATGCCCCCTCCGTTTTAAACTTAAATATAGTCAGACTATGGCCGACTGGGATCAGGATGAATCAAAGTATGCTTGCTGTGAAATTATGCAGCTGTAAACTTAATATATCTGTGCTACACTCTATGGGGCTGTTTGCCGTCCACATGCCACTGCAGGTCCAGAGGTGACCACTGGTCTAGGGTTGTATTGACCAGTTTCTGCAGGTCGGACATATACATTTACGAATTTAAAGACACATTTAAAGATCCAATTCAAGGCTTTAGAAGTATACAATGCCACCAGTTACCCAGCTGTATGGATGTTTTCAGACACGCAGAAGTCCACGTGATTTTGGAAAACTGGTGTTTAGTCACAGCCTGCGAACACCAAAGCATCTCTCATATGAGGCTGATGGCTTCCACTCATACTGTACCTGTCCAATGAGCTGTACTATGAAGTCCACTACCAGTTTGGACTCTTTGTTGAACATGCCCTGCCACAACTTGTCCACCACCCGCTGGGTAAAATAGAAGACATTGTTGACCAGTATGTGGTAACTGCCGCTGCTGCTGATGGGCAGGGTGGCTTCTTCACCTGTACACACGACAAAGATTAACAGCTCTTTATGATGCAGTTACCCAAATCAATATTCAACATTTTTACCCTGAATGTTCAGTAAATACACACCAGTACACAAAACAAGTACCAACAGCCCAGATCGTAACCCCTCCCGTTTCTTCTTATGCCTGAATGACGATAAAGTCTTTGTTTTTCTTGGATCTGGAATTGGGATCATGAGATTGTTTCCCCTGTGGATCTGTTATAAAATGATTTATTTTTATTCTGATTAAATCATCCCACACTTCAGTAGGGAAGGTTGCCATCTGTATGGAATAAATTAAAGTTGGTATGCTGCCTTAATACTCAGTTGTCACCATCTGCCTCTTTTTATCTGGCTTCACTCCCAAGGTGCATTGCATGAGTCTGTCATGCATTATTTAAAGATTGGTAAGCAATAAATCACTGCACTTCTACTGCAGGCACATTTGGGCCAGTTTATGCCTATTTGGCAACTGAAAATGTCCTCCAGCCACCAGTATTTGCACATTAGAGAAATTGAGATGAATGGAAAACAATGAAGTCAAGTCAAGGGCCTCGGTCTGACCTATAAGAATATCAGCAGCCAGCAGATGCTCCATGACACTGTCCAGGATGTTGGACTGGAACTCCTTCTGCTGGGTTCTGGTTGAACGCTCAGGTGAGGCCTAGGTCACACAAACAAGAAACCATACATGTACAGTACATGCTGAATTAATTTCATAAATATTTATACGTATGTGTATATACTGTATACAGCATATACAATGTATATATAATTTGTAATTTTAGGGGCTCAAAAGTAAACGGACAAACTAACATAATCTTAACTTGTGATTTGGATGGAAATACCCTGGAATTCAACCTGAGAACTCATTTCTCTACAAGGATCAACAAAGTACTGTTCTTTCTTTCTCTTTTTATTACAACTCAAAGATTCAAGATTCAAGAGTTTTTATTGTCATATGCATAGCAAAACAAGCAGTTATACTAGGCAATGAGATTCCTATTCTGTTCATTCTCCCTGAGAAAAATAAGAATAATAAATAAGAACAGGAGAAACAATAGTAGCAGTAAAAAAACAACAATAAACAATTAAAAGCAACAATAAACTGTTGAGTGTTATGGATATGTGTGTGTGTTGCGTGCGGCATGTGTGAGTGATTGATTGAGAAGCCTGATGGCCCGTGGGTAGAAGCTGTTTGCCAGCCTTGTGGTCCACAGGCCATCAGGCTTCTCAAAGGAGAATATAGAGCAGAAATTCTGTCTCTAAAGTAAATGGTGTCCTCCTTGTTTGTTATTTTCTTGCCTGATGACAAACATACCACACAGTCATCAGAGTTATCTTCTTACCTCGAGTAGGAGGTCAATGATGGGTGTCTGCTTGCTTGCAGGAGTGATGCACAAGTTATCCATGATGAGGATCCTCATGAAGTCAAAGACATATTTCTTGGCTGGGTGGTTGGTCAGGGAGGTCTTGGAGCCCACATTACAGTATTCAGACTGGCTACGATTCATTCCAGAGTCGCCTGCGAAAGCCTTAAACTCTTCAGTGGGAGAGCCCGCCTCATCATCCAAGTCACTGACCTTTGACCAACAAACAAGCAGGATCAGACTATTTACTACTAGGTCTTTAAAAAAAATCATTCTAATCATTTGTAATCAAGCAACAATTGCAGTATATGCAAATAGTATTATAACATCACCAAAACAACACTGTGAAAAAAAAAGTGAGTCAATACACAGCCTCTGTTTACTAAAAATCATTGTGCTGGACAATCAAAGTAGCTGATTATTGTCTCCAAAGTCTATAAAATTATGATACGACAATGCTGTGAAAAATTATATATGAATTATATAATTTGATCCATCCCTTTTTTGTGCTTTATTATTCAAAATAATGTTAATTCACGGGGTTTCTGATGTTAGCAGTCATCCTTAGCTTTGGTGAGGGTATTTTATTCTTTGAAACCTCTTTGATAAACCAAGACAGCTGTAGAGAAGCCACTATGCTAAGGCCACCAATAAGATGATATATTTCTTGTTGCACAGCCCTAGATCTACTGTTTTTAAACTTACCATCTCAGAGTAGGGCCTGATGTTGAAGGGGAAGACAGTGGCTGCCAGTGCACAGAGGAACTCAGGACTATGCCACATGGACGCCAGGTCAGGCACGTTGTGGTATAGGTACCTGAAGAACTGCATGAGGGTGACTGGATACTCCCTCAGCCAGGAACCTTCCTCCTCCGACTGCCATGGCTGAAGGAAGACACAAAAAACACATGATAGGATGAAACTTGACAATGCTGGATGATTTCCTTTGCATAGATGTGGATGCAGCGGCAGACTGAAAGGTTCAGCCACAGGGTGACTGGTTGTTTACCAGTTGAAATCTCAGCATTAATTATATAACTATAATTAGAAGTGAGGCAGCATGAACGAGCAGAACTCTCCCCTAAAAAGGAGCCACTACCCTGTGAGGCAATTAGTCAGAAAGATGTGTAATGATGCTGGGAAACCCCTCGGTGTGAATATCTGCAACAGTCTGAGGTGTCACATAAGACATGAGGTGTCAGGAAACACAGCTTTGTAGGGGAAACAGCCTCAGATGATGTTAGATTGTTTTCTGCCTCATCTTGGTGACATCCTGGAACCTTCCAGATGTTCATGTTTCCAACTGTTAACACCAAGAGACCACATTCGATAATGCTATTCAGAATAAAAGCATAAAAATGAAAAATATTTTAGCTGTTGTACCCAAAAAAAAAAAAACACCTGCTTTTAACTCTTAACAGACGTGCAGTGTTTGTAGAAGGTATGATGGCAGGCTGTGGTGTCCATCACCTGAGGTCCCACACTGAATGGTTAGACTTTTCTGGGGGGGTTTTCCCAGTGGCCTGCTGCCTTTCTGTCTGAGGAATAATGGTGTTTTGTTTGTCTGTAATCTGATGCTGAGGCCTCTGAACGTCTTCAAATGTGCAACGGACATTTTCTGTTCCACATATGGGCGTTGTCCAATAAACATTAGAGAGGGGAATAGGAAACTCTGACATGCTCACTGGTTTCCTATGGAAGAGCCTTTCTCAGAAAACACCTGATAAACTGTGTAAATGGTAAATGAACTGCATTTCTGTAGCTCTTTTATTCGAAACATTTTACAACTTTTGCCTCACATTCACCCATTCATACAGACATTCACACACTGACAGCCGAGGTAACCATGCAAGGCCCACTTGCTTGTCGGGAGCAATTTGAGGTTAGGGTCTTGATCAGGGACCTTCCATCACCAAGCGATCACATTATCCACTAGGCCCCCGTGCAGTCTTTCAGCAGGACTCACCAGGTTGAGCATGCTGCGCAGCATGGCAAACAGGAGATAGGCAGCTTCAGTGCACACGGTGTGGATAGAACCCACCACTGTCCCGCTGGAGGCTGGGATGCCGAAGATGAACGTCCAGATAGAGTCCAAGTCAAACTGAGAGGACAAAGACAGAGCCTTTGGTAATATGCAGTCATATATAACATCAGACACACTGTAAACTGTAAATTTACTACTGTCAACAGCTAATGATGGAAATTTGTAAGTACTGCAGCTAGTCACTTTTGGTTTAATTGCTTGAATTAAATTTCAGTCATCACCATCGGGAAAGTTATTTCTTCCAGACTGGTAACCCAATCTGGTCCAGTCTAGTCAGTACATACAACAACTTACTAAAAAAACATCAGTGACTTCTTTACTCTCTTTTGTCATTTGCACTTACACACAGTGGTGCTCTTAGTGAAATTAAGAGTGAGTCAAATTTACAGCGTCTATCTTCATATGCAGCCACAAATGTTTGTTCCAAGTGAAGTGAGCATTACATCCCAATCTATTTTTGTAAAGTAGAGGAAGAAAAGAAGTTTTTGCATACTAACATGTACCTGTAGGCTGTCTGGCAGCTCGGTGACCGGCTGCTGCAAGAAGAGGGCCATGAGCAGGAAGTAGAGCTCTGGCACGTTGGTATGTTTGCGAAGCAGTGTCTGAAGCACTGGGAATCCTGGGAAATGGCAGGCATCCCGGTTGATCTCACGAATGGTTGAGCGACCACCAGCAGCACGGCCCACATTGAAGCCTGAAGAGACAGGTCGGAAGGGCAGAGGAATAATGTGGCAAAGCCATGAACCAGCACCAGGATTTACCCTCCGATAGGTAGGATTCAGAGTCCACATAGGCCTGATTTAAAGCTGGGGTAGGCAACTTTTTAAAAGAGAATTTTTGGTCACATCTTCTGATATTCTCATTTTATCAATCCACAGAATGCTCTGGAAAAAAAACTATAAGACAGGTCTCTGTGGTCCCTGAGTCTTCTGTAGTCTCTAACAATAGAAATGTACTGTGGCACTCACTACTGCTGTAGCTTCAAATCAGAGGCGATGACTTTATGCTTGTGTGTGTGTGTTTGTGCGCATGTGTGCTCCCTGCAGTGGGAGGGGCTTCAAAGGCAGACTTGGTATTTGTTCTCCTGATGCCAATTCCACAATAATACTAATACTGAGACTTCACACATACGTGAGAACCCAAACAGAGGAGGGTAGCGATCTGTGATTTCAATAGATTTAACATGTAATATTCAATGTATTCAAAATTTGTGATAATTGCTCCATAATGCAAATTCATATTTTCATTGATATATTTATATTGAATTAAATATTTTATATGTTCATGCTGCTAAATGGAGTGGACCGTTGACAGACTGCATGTTGTGGTGTTTGATATGCAATGACAATACAGCATCTATCCATCCATCTGTCTATCCATCCGTCTGTCATGATTAAAGAAACTACCACTGTACTCACATTTCCATGGCATTGCCAGACAAATGTATACAAACCAGTCATAACGTCACTGATGGAGATTTTATGGTTTATTGATCACTGCTGATTATTTATTCTGATCAATTTATCCCTCATCTTTGTCAGTGCCTTTAGAATTTCTGATTCTGTAACTGGAACATACAGGAAACCTTTCCATATGAACACTCAGGAATATTTCTTTCACACAGCACTTTCTATGGAGGGAGCATCACATGACCCATGACTATCCAAGATGTCCAGAGACGGGCACCCCCAAGTCATCTCTCAGTCTGTCCCCCTGTGTCTCTCTCTCTCATTTACATTCTACATAACAATCAAGTGAATGCTATCATGATTACTATTCATACTGACGTTAATGAGTTGACACGATCAGCGGTCACGTTTTGGTTTGGTTTGGATATTGATTTGATCACTGTAATGCAATACATGTTAGCGAAAGGCCTCATCAGTCTGCCTTTTCTACTGTCCAGCTTTTGGGAAGATTAGAGATGCTTGTTTTAATGGGAGGGAGTGGACTCTTCATAGTTCAGCTTTGGCTCATACATGTGGACGAGACGGGGATGATTTTAATAACGTAAACATAAACATCTTTCACATTACACGAGCCCCGCTGGCTGGCAGTGGATTTGGAGGTTAATGAACCCCTGCTGGTACGAGCCAGAGCTACTGTATCCACCATGCAGTGGGACAGCCGCTGTTTCTGAATCAGTTTAACCATGAGCTTGACTGGGACACAGGACTGGATGACTTCAGGCATGAATCCAGGATAAGGTCGCAGCACTACTTTGGTATTACTTAACTGGATGCAGGATGCCTACAGATGGTGAAGGTCAAACAGCATTCAGTACTGACACTGAATTGGTTTAGAAACAGCGAGAGCATTCCTTCACAACATGGCAGACTAAAGGATGTTGCCACACTTCTTTCCCTTAGATGCTGAAATCACAGAAACTAACACTTTTGTGGTAGAAAATATCACTCCCTTATCTAACAGGAATTATGTCACTGCAACACAACACACACACAGGAAATTTCATGGCTATCATGAACATTTGGGGCTCTAACAGATAGAGCCCTGGAGTGCTGAATCATTCTGATAACATCAGATGGCAGACCGGTTAGGTTCAGATTACACCACTCATAGGCCAAGTTGCTCTGTGCTGAGTCAGCAGTTCCCTGTGCTGTTTGTCGTACTGCCAGATTCTCCCTGGACATCAGCGTTATTAGATTAGTATCCGCCCCCTCTCTCTCACACTGGAGAGAGGAGCGTCTAATCCCAGTGTTGCACTTTGATCATGGAGAGAGAGAAACAGATGACATTGTGCGATCTCTGCTAATAAACAGATCCATTGTTTCCCATGGTGATGGTCCCAAATCTGTTTGGTACATTGTGTGGTCGGATTCTACTTTGCCCACAGGGTGGTGCCCCTCTCAATATTAAGCATGTGAGTTTCTCTCGGGGACAGGAAATGGGCATGCTCAGTTTGCCAGCATGTGTAAAAGGCATGAGCTGAGCCTCTCTGCTGGTGGAAATATGCTGTATTATTAGTTCTCACCAGAATATGGCATCAGTGTTAACCAGACCGCCTTTATTTCCAAACAATTGATATTCAGAATGTCATGTCTGTGTGTGCTCTCACTATGCCACGTAGAGCCCGTCATTTATATACACATAGCGAGTCGGATTCCTCGCCCTCTGAGCATTAATGAATAAACTCAGACTGGGTGACGGCCCAAAAGGGAAAACAAGATTTTCAAGATATCAGGCTTGTATTTCCTCAGGTTTTTGTTCATGACAACATATGGGACAGAGCCGACTCAAAAGTACCTGGAGTAAAGCCACCTTGGCTGTGCTCCAGTGGGACCACTCTTATTGCTCCCTTCTTCTCCTCCTGGAGAACACACACCGTTTCTCCTATGCGTGAGAGGAAATGATTCCTTTGAACTGCTGAGGGCGACCAGCATGCCTGTAGTGCTGTATTGTTCTTAAATCCCAGGCACAGCTCATCGTGTTCTGCCGCGCAAGGACAGAGGAGCTGTCCAGTGCTGAAATCAATCACTCAGAGGAAGCATCATGGTGCTCATGCATGACGCTCTGTTGCTCTCTGGCAGTCTACAATGCACAGTGCAGAGTCTTCCTAGGCAGTCACAGCTGCAGGGCTCCCTCACCTATCCTCTATTCTTCACATCTCCTTTGCATCAGTGTCAGAGCGGTGTTGAAGATGCCTCCAGGGACCGCCGGTGCACCAAAAACAGCGTCTCTCTCTCTCTCTCCCACTCTGTCAGAGAGGCAGTTGGATGGCCAGAGTAAAAAGGCCTCTACCTGCAGCTTGAACACCATCGTTGGAGAGCATCCCTCTGCACTGGATTAAGGACCTGCTTCCTCAAGTAGATTAGCTCAGTAGGAAATGAGCATTGAGGTAGCGTCCAGGGCCCAAACTGAAAGAACTGTGGACGGAACATAGTCCACAAAAGCAGGCAGCTACCATAAAACGGTTGAACTGCACACAAACTTAATGAAGGCCAAGTCTGATGAAAAACAAAGCCAGCAGAAGAATCTGCCCAACTACACATCATACAAAGTCTACACTAGACATTATTAGGCTTATGACAGCAATTCAAATACTGCTGCAAGCAGACCTTATTACCATGGGTGCGGCATTGTTCGTGTCCTGGTATCATTAAACATGCAGTTATGTTATGAGTAACTACGTTAATGTCATCAGGCTTCATAAGATGATGCGTAGAAAAATGACACAGGCGTTCCTGTTTGCGTGTGGCATTAAGTCCTTGTTCTGCCATTCCAAGTCATTCATGACTATTATAGGAGCTTCACTTCCTGCCAGTTGGTGGCACTGTAAAATTAGGAGGAGTGGTATGATTCCACAATGCTTTGTCCCGTTTGTGCTGCATGAATACTTCACCATAGCATCATGAACATCTTTACATCATGCACACCAAATTTGAAGCGATTCACCAAACCAATTGGGAAGAGAGTGCAGTTGTTTCAGTAAAACACATTAGGAAAAGCAGCTGCCTTCCTGTGGGGAATCATGACTTGATGTGAATGTGACATTTGTATGTCCACCGTTCAAGAAAATTAGGGATGCAACGATTTGATACTGCGGATCAATTAATGATAAACATTGGCCAAAAATGCTGCATCATTTATGGGTGACCTAAACTATAACCATCTGATTCCATCTGTAATTTGTACATGATTTTTTACCATTAACTTCAGTCTGTATTTAAAAACCAACGTGCTACTAGCAGCAAGGCTAACATGCCAGCTAGCTGCAGTAGCTGCTCCGACAAAGAACAAAGAAAGCATCAGTTCATGGACAGTGCTGGTGGAGTCATTTTCGGTCTTAAACAGCTCAAAACAGAAATGCAGCAAAAATGCAGAAATGCCTTTGCAGTTCTGAAGCAGCATGAGAACTGTTGTTGACTTACCTAGTACTGTACCGATCTTATTTGTGAGCACTGAGTCAGTATGGTCCAGCCAGCCACCTCCACACAGACCCTCTTTGAAGCGGTTGAGAATGGACTGGTTGGAAAGCAGGACAACGAGGATCCACAGGGCCGCTGTCACTGTGGTTGAGTGCAGATGTTCCTCCATGAACATCAACAGCCAGTCGAAGCCTAGAGTCCGCACCAGTTCCTCGCATGCCCTACAGGGAGCGACAAAGAGCAGAGAAACTTACTGAAGCGAATGCTACATTTACACTGCAATGTTTGGTCTGTCCTCTGAACCGAGGTCAAAATATGATGAAGATTTATGGACAGATGGAGTATAAAGATGGTCCACCAGATAACCAAGGGCAAACTCTAGCTGAATTATGTAGAATCATGTAGAAATACTCTGTAGAAATACAGAGTAAAATCATTAGATAGCAACCCTGGGAGTGTTTCTGTTGGAACACTGTGCATGCAGGATCAGCTGGTATGGGAAGAGAACATTGTCTTACTGTGTATTGACAGTGCACTTCTCCTTGGTAGTAAACAGCAGCTTGAGCAAGTTGTCCAGCAACTCATTCCTCAGCAGAATGAGGTTAGCAGACAGGAGACCTCCAAAATCATCATCATTACCTGGCAGCCAATGGGAAAAGTTGTTACAGGGAAAAATCAATACAAAAAAAAATATCACCCCAAAAAATAAAAACACTCCCCCATTTGAGTTCCATAAAGAAAAAAACTATCAAATACTGTCAGATACCCCCCCCTCCCCACATACACATGTACAGATACACTGTCAGGTTCAGACTTTACGTTCTATAGCCTTCTGTGAGCCCGGTGTGATTGGAACATGTACTTCCCTGTTTCGTCCCGTTTCACATAAAACTGATGTCAAACTGTGATGCTTGAAAATCTTCTGATCTTTACATGATAAGAACTGTACACAACAAGATCCGTCTTTTGGTCATTAAAAGGAAAAAAATGCTCATCTCACTTACCTCCATCAATCTTCTCTTCGTTATTTATTTCCATGACCACAAACTTTTCACACACAGCAAAAGTGGGAAGTGTGGAGGAGATGAACTGTCCAAACCTGTGGAATGAGGGCCAAAGACATGCATTTCTTTGGTTAGAATCTTTTTGTCCCTAAGATCAACAATAATGTGAACACTCCTGTGTGACCTGAGGCACGAGACGTGTTCTTACCGCAGGAGGTCATATGGATTGGGGAAGCCCTGCAGAAGTAGACTGAGCACATTGCTGATGGCTGTCACAGTTGCCTGAGACAGAGAAGTGTCCCTGAGAGTCAGCAGCAGCTTGGGGATCAACTGGAACTCCCTCAGCAACTTGGCATTCTTTGCCGCCTCACTATATATCATAGAGAAATACATTAGACAAATGATACCCAGACCAATTAAAAAAACTGACAGGAAAAAACAGAAAATATCACACTGATGTCTGGGAGGTTAACTTCACCAGACAAAATCATTTGGATTGAATCCAAAAAAATTCCTCGTCATTTCTAACTAGTGCAGGGAAAGGTTACAGCGCAATACCACGGATTGAACTAAAACTCCCAGAAATCTTTGCTACCTGAATGACGGACTCTTTACAGGTAAATGAGACCATCAATCAAACAGTAAGATGGTAAATGAGGCACATGATGACATAAAACAAAACAAAAAAACAAAGGAGAAAAAGTTATTTTCCCCATTCAGTCCATTCTTAATGAGGGAATTTCTGTCACTGACAATATTGAGAATTACCTGGATTCTGTGAGTAACTCGATGAAATGCTCAAACAAGGATACGTGGAGTTCATAGGGTGCATGGAGCCACACCTGAGGAGGTGGAAAGAGCAGACAGAAAATAAAGTTACATTGGAACGCTGCCAACAGGAAACGGAAAGCTGACATCGCGTAATCCAAATTAACAGTGCAGGTTCTACACTGGTCAATCAAACCTTTAAAAATGACCTGTTGGTAGATAGACATGTGTACCCACAATAGACAGTTCATCAGTACAAATAAGAAAATTGTTCAGTGGAAAGTCCAATAGTTTCACATTTGCATTTAAGAGAAAAGGCCAAGCTTGATCCCGCCACCGCTCATGAACACAGCCTATCATATGTGTCGATAATGGAGTGTGCTACAAGACAGCCATGCAAACTGCCAATCATGTGGTGTTTGGTCGCACCAACAACAACAAAAAGGAAAAAGAGTTTCTCTACACTCTTCCGTTTCTCTGCATCACACACACAATTCAATTCAATTCAATTCAATTTTCAATTCAACACAGAGCTCAGCAGAACTGGAATCCTAGAATAGATCATTAAAAACTGTCAATAATTATTAATGTCCCCCAATTTTATATTAAACTGATATAATTTTTGGCTATTTTGCCCCCTGATCTACCAGATGGAACTGTAGAGAGGAGTGTTTTTCTGTGTAACTTCGAGAGTAAAGAGTTTTGGTATCAATGTAGACTTCTCAATGCAATGCCCTTAGCAGCGAGCATGCAGGTCTGACCGAGCACTGACCCTGATCCTAACGAGAGCCACACTCTCTTTATCATCTATGAACAGTGAAAAATAACCTCTAAAGTTGATCTATTCATTGATTCACTCATGTACCTAAATCTATTTAAACTGGAACATTTGAAATGCTTGTCACAAACAATACTGATATCAGCAATTAGTTTAATCAATAACAAAACATATCACTTAATAGATTTGTTTTGGGGTTTTTTTTATTGCTTGATAGCTCTAATTCTTACTTGTGATTGATTTATTTAAATTGGAACAAAGTGCACACCTCGAAGTCACAGAGAAGGTCCTGGAAGGCCGTGGAGTTGGGAATGATGGAAGTCTCGTGGCCACTGTCCACCGTTCCCACCAGGGAGAAGGTGAGGTGGAGGATGTGGCTGTTGAGCAGAGAGCGTTTCTTCTTCAGCAGCATAGCCAGCAGCTGGAAGAGGCAGAGAGGGAAAACATAACTATTCAATGGATCCTCATGTTTAGAGGATTACAAAGAGTCATATCACTCTGTGTACATTTTGTCATAAAATATATACAGAATTATGTGACAATCTGAGAGGATTTAAACTCTATCATGCCAGCAATCAAAACTTAAAATACATTCAACCTGGGCTTTAATAGTAATTGGATATTAAATAAAGCTGTGTCTCATAGCTACTATGTTACCAACAGCGGCTGAGGTGGGTGGTTTGGACCGTTACGGTGTGAATGAGAGTTTTCTACCATCATGACAACATGAGGCTACTTTCGATGCCATTATCTAACAAATGGAAGCCCATCTCCTACCAATCCATCAGTCCTGCTGGACATCAAAAAATGAAGAAATGCAAGCCAACTTTTCTGAGACAAACTCATCATTCACCCAACATTAGTATTTGCTGTTTCTGCTTTATTATGATGGGTACAGTAGAGAGATAGACAGGAAGGGCAGGACAGGGAGAGGGGATGAACTGCAGCAAAGGGCACAGGTCGGAATTGAATCTGCGCCAGAGCTATGTGGCAGACGCTCTACCAAGTGAGCCACCTACACAATTATTTTCGATCACTAACAGCTCCACTAAATGACAGTAAGACATGTGTCTTTAGTCATGGAAAGCAGATGTAGAAAAAGTCTTCATCTTTGAACTAACCATCCTGTGATGATGTCGGAGTTCCAGATGTTAGGACTCCTCCATTTAGGAGAGAAGTCAGCTGCCCGTACTTTGAAATACGTCTTCACAGCCCAAATGAACGGAGCTGGAGCTTTACTCTGCTCTGAGTCCGGACCAGACTATGGCCTCACCAATATAAGTGAATATGTTGACATGTAAAGCCTTTCAACTGTAAACTGTTTTCACTAAAGATGTAACAAAATAAAAAGTATTATGAATATTATCTTTTAGAATAAAGATTAAGTGCAATATGTAATGTACATATAAATACTAATACATTTATTACACAGAGTACAGAATATGATTTTTTAAACTTCTATCTGTTGTTTCTAACCTGGTAGCCTTTAATGCGCTCCATTTCCTTGCTGGCTAAGGGGTTGCTCTTGACAACACACACCAGGGCTTTGACAGCTGCATACAGACCCTCCACATCTGACGCCATGGCAACGAGGCCCAAGATGGCAGCCGCCCCACCCACATACTGCAGGTTAGAGGCCACCGGCTTAGGCACAAATGCACGCACACCTGGAGAGAAATAGAATAGCCTGTACCCACCTCACTGAGCCGTGTGACATCATGTAAAATCCAGTCAGTGCTGGGTGGATTCGTGCAGGTGTACAGTTTATATCACAGCCTCACCTAAGTAGCCAATCACTGCTGCTCCTATTGTACGTGCTGGACCGTTGAGGTGGCCAGCAGCATTATGGATCAGCTTGACTGGTGTGGCATTTTCGTGGGAGGACACAGCAAGCTAAAGGAAAGAAGAGTAAGGAAACTGAAACTGCAAAAAAAGCACACAACAACAGCCAAAACACACACTCCACAACACTGTCTCCAAGAGGAAATAACAATACGCTGATCTCAGTATATAATCACTCTATTAACACTTGGTACGGGACAAAACAAAAGTGATATTATTGTGATATTGGGAATGAAAGGATGATGATGTAGGAGCCTTTCAGACCTGTTTGGCAATGGCCTTGCTGTCCAGTTTATTGTAGACCTTTCTGATCTTGGCCACAGTGAGGGTCGACACAGACAGGGCATTGAGACTGAAAGACACCTTCTCCTCTGGTACCAATGCCACCGGGGAAGAAGGTACAACCTCTGTTTTGGAGTCTTTATCTAGGTTATTTAGCACAAGATACAGAAAAAAAAGACATGGGTGAACAGATCTGAAGTCAAAACGGGGACTTTGAAAAAAGTTCCATGGGACAGCACAGGGCAGCAGCTTACATGGCAGATAGATGGCCTGAAAGCTGCCCACATAGTTGGGCCCAAGTTCATACAGGGTTGCAACACTGGTGGCAGAGAGAACCTCCTCCAAAAAGTGTGTTGGCCCAAGTCGCCACACCAGGGAGGAGATCTGACGCTGGGCCGGCGGGGTCCCCACATAGCCGTACACGGTGCTCACCACAGGAGGGTTGGTTGACCCCGAGCCTCCCGGTGCATTATGGATGTAGTGCAGCTGGGAAGATGAAGGATAAGAGGTCCATAAGAGTGTGTAATAGAAATATCAGATGCACCTGAATTCACACAGTCAGCCTTCAGCTACACAGCCAATCGATTCCTTGGTCATCAGTAACCACAGGGACACATGGGGACATTATGGTGTCCATACAAAGACAGGGCAGCTATCATTACTGCTAGGACACTGAACTGAGAAGACATATTATTAAACACGGAAAACCAACGGGAATTTGAACAGCATTTATCATGTCCCTCATGAAATGATCATCAATCACGATCACACTCTTTATAGTGTCTGTATCATTTAGGCTGGGAACACAGGGCCTGTAAACACAGGCATGAAAATAAAACACACATTTCTACTTCACAGACACTATGGTGTCATGTGCACATTGACACAACGGACACCCACATACGTCCACCGTAATTGGTTCCTGTTTGATGGCCTGAGGAGGAAATGAAGATGTTCTTATCGGCAGGCAGGAAGCTAGAACTATTTCTGCTCTCATCTCTAATCTCATCCCAGTCTCCTGACTGAACTGAAGTTTCAACACAAAGACTGTCTTCAGTGCTTCTTTTATATTAGTTACAAGTGGTGAAAAGAAAAAATGTGAAACTTCTATTCAAAATGAGATGACAGCGACTGATGCAACTATTTGTCTGCTGAGGCACAGAAACTCACTTGACGGACTACAATGACAAGAAGAATGAACCATGTTAGGGCTGACAGCCATCGCAGGATAACGCTCGCTTCTTTTCAAAAGGATTTGCAATTTTCAGATTTGATCAGTCAATTGATAAAGTTGTGGGTGCTGGAAAGTTCTGTCTTGTTTGAGGATTACACTGTAGGAGCGACAAACAGGCAACTGAATTTGGTTTGAAACTTGACTTATTATCAGAGCGGCTTTATTTTCTGTTCATGTTAAGCCTTTCTTGACACTTTGTCAAAGAGGCATTGATGCAACTCAGTGGTTGCAGTCATAGTTACTGCATAAGGCTGCATTGCACTGAAGAGTTTTGCCCAATCATTTGTATGTGGAGGGCAACACATTTTTAATGCATTACACTGACTGTGGCCACAACAATTGCAACTGAGTTGAATCAAAGCCTCTCTGACACAAACAAAAGTCAACAAAAACTGAACATTATAATCTTCACATAGGTAAGTAGTTGTAATAAATTATGAATGAGGATCTATTTATTTCTGCAACATGAAAGAATTAATTACCTTCACAGTGCTGATGAGCTGGCCATCAATATAGAGTGAGACCATGCTGTTCTTCAGCATGCCTTTGCTCATGACCAACACTAGGTGGTGCCATTGGCCCTCAGCGATCAAGTCCCCGCAGCGGAAACGAGCACAGCACGGCAGGATCTCATAAAAAGCAGCTTCTTCACTTGACTCATCGGCAGCTGGAGGTGGAAGAGAGGAACAAAGTCCCTACTGACAAAGTAGATAGAGAACTATGCAAAGCACAACAACATACAACTTTTCACCTCACCAATACTGTCAATATCAATATCGGTAATCATTTCATACGTATGGTGGTGACATGATGAATTAGTTGCTTTTCCAGTTTGTAGTAGAAATTCTATATTAAGTAATCATGAATATCTACAACAACAGTTCCTGTTTTTCTGCCTGGGGCGAAGTATCAATGTTTCTTCTTTCCTCCATCTCAGATGTCGTCCAGAGTTCCTCTGACACTCTGCTTCTCCTCAGCTAAACTTACCCGCCTGGTTCGTGGTACCTTAAGGTTTTTCAGCAGGGACACATTCTGTTTTTTATGCCAGATAGCCTGTAAACCATCATCCATTGAAATAAATAGCATGAGATGATTGGCTGTGTACACTCACAGTAGGTCTGCAGCAGTTCTTCCTTGGTGGACACGGTGAGAGAGCGGTCCTTGGCTGAGAGCACCACTGCCAAGCAGACGTAATGCTGCTCTGAGGATGAGGCGCGACGGACCACAGTCAGCAGGCGTACTGGATGAGCCTGAGGAGGCGTGCTGAAACGCTCCACACAGAACCAGGTGGAGTAGGTCAGGCCCGATGGTGGGGGGAACATACGCTCCCCTGGGGGTGGAGAAGGGGACACGAGGGAGAAATGACATTTGTTATGGTCCTGTTTGAATGTGTCGCTGTTTTTGAAGCATTAAATGATACGACGCTCTGAAACCCGAGAAGTGCTCTCATTTCGGATGCGATGAGCTGGGTCGATTCCACTTTGTCATGGTATCCTGCCTCAGGAGCTGCTAGGCAGGTGTGGCTGAACCTGCTGATTCCTTTCAATCACCCCCTTTGTGTCAGTTGGGTTGTTGGACTGTGGTTTGCTTCCCCTTTGGCTGATCGTTTGTTTTTTTCACTCTGATCATGAGTCAGTACGTTTTTTGTTGCACTATTTTATGCAGACATATCACCCTCACCCTCAGGACAGCTTATCAGGATGAACCAAGTTAAGAGTCATTTTCTGATGCTGCAGAGTGTTAGCTTAAGATCTGACGGCCTAGTGGAATCAGATGAAACACATTTACGAGCAATCTGCTGACCTTCCTCTGACACTGATGGATTGATGAGTTGGCATTCACAGCGATTCAACTCTCAGCTGATGAGACTGATGGATTGATTGATCATCTTATTTTCTATATTGATACTTCAGTGGTTCAAACATCACCGGTCATGTGCATTTTAAGAGTGGGGCTAGCCTTGGTACACAGCTTCAAAACAGAAAGTTTGTCAGGTTTGTCTGATAAAACAGGAAAAAATGATTTTATTGACCTGTACCGATCCCACTGAGGACTGCACCCTCACTGACCCCCGTGGTGTTGGTATTGTTGGTCGGTGCGTTGTGTGGAGCCAAGCTGGGGAAAAACAGGCACCTGTGTAGAACCAGAGGGGACGGGTGTTATTCAGAAATTAATAAAAAACTAGCTGCAATAGATAGAGGATGTTATCAGCATACAGACGTCACTATGATGTGTCAATAAGCAAACTCCACAGCAGAAACACACATGGATGGACCTTTTAGGGACTTTGAATGATGAATACTGTATGAAAGCATGGTGACGTAGGATTCTCAAAGGAAACACACTCTCACTGGGTGAGCTGCAGCTCCTTGGCTGTGATGTCATACCAATATGACTCACCATTACAGCCAGCTTGACTTTACTCACACCTCCCTGATGGAGAGGCAGGGATGATCATTTTCTCATGTCTAATCATGAACAGGCATTGGAAGCATGGGAGGTTTTATCGGACCCATGTACTACTTTTAATCACTGCTCTTTGTTTGTGGCTGTCAACTCTCACACTTTCTCAGTACTGATCAAATAGGGAGGTCAGAATGGAGTTCAGATCAGGACAGGTGATATCAAACCTCAGCCCAATGAAAACACATGGGGGGATACACTAAAGGCCTGAAATTACATGACATACAGGTAAATAAACACAGGATTATTCTTGGTGATATTGTTAGGTGCACTGCGGGCGCAGGGCTCTT
>OMNV01029148.1:0-18065 GCA_900303265.1 Brotula barbata | reverse complement strand
CTGCACGACTGCATGGCGCGCGCGCACACACACACGCACACACGTACATACACACACACACACACACACACACACACACACACACACACACACACACACCACGCACGCACGCAGACACCAAAACAAACATAAGTGTGCACACATGCACGAAGGCATGCAGACGTACAGACATGTACATGTACACAGAGAAACAACCACACGAACACGCACGCACACACACGCACACGCACACACACACACACACACACACACACACACACACACACACACAGGCATACACACGCAGATGTGCAAATGTAGCAGACCCAGGATGAACAGCCAGGCAGTGACAGCAGTTAGTGGAAAATGAGAAAACAGAAAAGGAAAGAAGAAAACAGAAGCAATTAGTGGGAAAGCTGACAGCATAATCAGGATAAGAGCTACAGATGGAGCATACGCTGACCCCAAAGAAATCTACACAGAAGATAAGCATGTAAAGAGCTACAATACAACTGTCAAAGACTGTTTGACAGACAATCTGAAATCCATTTCACTGGGGAAGGCACGCAAAATCTGAATCAAAGAAAAAGGAGAAGCAGGATTCAAGCAATAATCTGTTTCTTCACACCAGACTGCAGTGGTCAGCAAAAAAAAAAACACAAAAAAAAACAGGCTAAAACATAGACACACATTTTCAAATCAATGCCAGCCCAGCTTACATTTTCAGAATATGCGAAATAGGAGTGCTCCTCTGAAAATGTCCCAATGATGACGCTGAGACTATGCACAGTTTACCTATGTGCACTTTGTAACTAACTTTGAAATAAAGACATATCTGAACACGACCAGAATGTCACTTTTCACTCAAATAAGTCATCCATTTCAAAGACAAGAGGAAGAGGCCTCATTCATCAACTGTGTGTGCGCACGAATGAAGACAAAGTGCAGTCAAAAGGAACACATTACACACACACACACACACCAGTGGTCGGAGACAAACATGTGTGATCAACATTCTTCAACTTTCAAGTTACTAATAAACATAAATGAAAAAGGACCTCCAGGAAAGCATACAGTAGAAGATGTCATCGATGGGTTGATGGAGAACGGCTCCAGCACTCTACATATTCTAAGAGGGAAAGGTCTGCTCACTCACCCTCCTGTTCTTGATGCACTTAATGGAGACACCGTGTGCGCAAGACCAGAATGGAGAGAGACCTTTAATGCATCTATACCTGTTCATTTATAACTACAACTTATCTCATTGAATATTTTTGCGGCCACGAGAAAAGCCTTCATGACTACAGAGAGCACAGCGCGTCCTTGTGCAGTCTCAGAGGGGTTCGTCCACACGTTTCCTGAATCAGATGTGGACTTTCTTATTTTGTTCATAGATCCTCTGGTACACAAAAATGTAAGAGGAAAATGTGAAAATATTGATGAATGAGGCCCAATGACATTGATCCAAAGCTCACACTATAAAATCATTTTAAAAACATTATTTCACATAAATTAAGGAATCCCTGTGAGTAAATACATTTACAAAGATGGAAACATAGTGAAAGTGTGTGTTTTGTTTTTCATAGTTATCTATATATGACAAGAGAAGTTCTCGAATCCTTTGATGCTTCCTCCTTTCTGTTGTTCCCTCTCTGCCCCTCCCACCCTTACCATTACCAACTTTCATCTCAAATGAAAGGACATACACAAAGTCATATCTCATATAAACAAAATGTGTTTACTCTACATTTATCTAGAGTAAACACATCACGAACTCCTGTTCGTGACGCAATATACACACAACATATTCTGAAGATGAAATGTCATACAACAAGATAGCTGACATATTTGTGCACCAGTATGTTGTAGGCTGTAATCTGGCTGGTAGTGAGTCATCACTGAAACTCCAATTCATCAAACCCATGAGACTTTAAATATTTTGGACAGTCACTGACCTGTCAAAGGAGTCGGTGGCCATCTTGTACAGGTAGATGAAGAGCTTACTGCAGTGTTTTAGTGTGGGACAAACACTTTCTCCAGCACCGCCTCCAAAGACACCATCATCCTCCAGGAGTCTCTGGAAAGGCTGTGTGTTGGAGGGAAACACACCTGTGGGACCCAGCTTCTTGGTGTCTGAGAAACAGCCCAGTAACCTGGGGAGGAGAGACAAAGACGATAAAATCACAAGATGTTAAAACATGTTAAAAGCCGCATGCGTGACGTGGAGAAGAGGTATTCCTTTTGAGTGCTGCAGTGGAAATGAAGCCATGTTTACAGTGAGACCTCGTATGATGTAGGAGTGCGTGTGTACAAGTACGTGTGAATGTCTGTGTTACATGTGGCATCAACGACAGTCTATGTTTCTATTTTATCATAGACTTATGCTGTAGAGTATAAACAAAACATAAAATGTTTAAGAGATCATACGTACATACATATACTTGTTGCTCGTCATGCGTTTTATTTTTATCTACATTGAGCATCTCTTTCATCATCTTTACTGTGAGTGATAACTCTGAAACATGGGTCCAAAGTATTGGGCCTCTAGTGCTTTGGAAACATAAACATAAGAAAGTGATGACGCTACAAGAAAACGTTGAAGTGTTCGACTGACTACAGAGACTTCATCTAGCTGCCGCTGCTCAACATTACAGTATGAAGGAGTAATGACCGTAAAATATATAAAGAAGTTAGAACAGAAAACAAATACTGTGCTACAACATCTGGAATGAAACATCAGCATGTTGTGTGAGATCCTAATATCTCCGGGCACAAACTGAAACGGGAATTTGTGAAGATTCACACATGATCAGAGAGAGGATTAAGTCCTTACATGCTACCATAATGAACAACAGCTACAGGTACGGGGATAATACAGATAAAATCTCCGAGGCTTTATGAATTGTAATCATAGCTTAGGTTGACACAATAAATCTCAATATGACAGATTTACTTAGCTACTGGCTGCTCTTTTACGTTAGCTGTAGCTGTACGCGTAAACCAAAACCAGTTCAAGAACAGTCAGCATTTAATATTTATGGGGTAAATTGTGTTATGCCTCTGTTCAACCTGACAGAATAGAAACCAAACTAGGGTTCGTTAAGAGAGCGAGAGCCATGATCCAACAGTTCTCTAATTTGAATTTCTCCAGACCTTTACACTGATGATCTTTAATTCTGATGTGTAAAAACCATGACTCAAATACAGGGTACAATGGTGCTGTGGGTAAAAACAGAGCTGATGACATACAGCTTGATTACTTGTTATAAATGAATGTAATCAACAACACAGTATGACATGAGAATCAGAGCATGAAAAGGCCAAAAACCAAAAGATCATGTAGTCCACGCTGCAAAAGGAGCATGACTGAACGACCTCATTCTTACCTTACAGCATCAGCCAGTTTCTCATACTGGATCTCTGTGCGAAAGAAGTGCGAGTTGGCCGGCTCGTACCGCATGGCGGCGGTGAGCGTACAGAAGACGGTGAGCAGCAGCTCAAACACTTGGTTCTGGTTAACGCGCTCCCAGCCATGCCGTGGCGGCTGGCACAGAGAGCGTTCCATGGCCACCAGCAGCGAGGTGACATAAACGAAGCCTCCGACCTTACGGAAGACCGTGCGGGTACGGTGGCTCTCTCGCAACACTGCTAACAAAGCCTGCACGGCAGGGAGAAAAGAAAGGGAAAAGAAAACCGTTTCAGTTGATACTTCATGAAAAGCTTGACCCTCATATTAGTTCATATTGGTCTGCTTTCTGCAGCTGATGTAGTTGTGCTGGCTTCATCAAGCAATGACCTCCAACATGCACCAGATGAGTTTGAGTGTCTGGGATGAGGATTAGCTCCTCACTGGTGGACAGTTCAGTAGGGACTGGGAGTGTGAGAGGTGGATCCCTGAGGCCTCTGCTGTCATCCTGACACTGTATCGTACTGATGTGGTGAGGTGAGAGCAGAGTCTGTAGATAAAGCTCTCAATCTACAGATCAATCCACTTCAAAGCTCTGAGTCAACAAAGATTCCAGACATTTACCAAAATACTATGATGTACGGAGATATAGACAGCAAAACGTTTTATACTAACGCATTTCAGGCTGTTTGTTTTTTCCCTGAAATTTTAGTATTTTTATGGTTTGCACTTGCAGTAACAGGAAGAGAATTGAAAAGCAGACTGACAGTATAATAATACACACTTCATTAGACAGAGACAACGGAGGAAGAGTTCATAAAGAAATAAGAACAGTGATAACCTGCACTGCTGAGCGAGCACTTCCATCAGAATAATGGCAGACTCAGCACAGTGCTTATTTGTCAGACTTCCTATTTTGGATAATGAAGACATCCTCTTCCCAACCGCAATGATTACATTACATTACAATACAAACTGTAATCACTACATGCTGGCAAATTTGGGGTTGTGTGCGGAAAGTATGAAACATTAATTCAATTCAATTCAATCTTATTTATAAAGCGCCAAATCTCAACAAAAGTTATTTCATGGCACTTTACAGGTAGAGCAGATCAAGATCAAACTATTGAATATGTAGAGACCAAACATTCCCCATGAGCAGGAAAAACTCCCCTTTTAAAGGGAAGAAACCTCCAACAGAACCTGGACTAGGAGGGAGGCCATCTGCCTTGACCGGTTGGGTTGAGAGAGAAAGTGGGAGGGCAGGCGGAGGGGGAGAGACACAGAGAGAGAAACAGAGATGCACAGCAACTGAAATAATAAGAATAACAAAGATGAATCTGGATATGAGTCCAACTGGAAGCCGTCTTAAACTCCGTGTGAACCTGACGGGCCACAAAGAACAAACAGTCAGGGGAGGAAGACAAGTTAGTAACATGAAGTAATGGGACATGACTGAGTGTAGATAGAGAAGGAGGAAGCACAGTGCATCCTGAGAAGTCCCCCCGCAGTCTAGGCCTATAGCAGCAAACTAGGGGCTGGTCCAGGGTAAGCCTGATCCGGCCCTAACTATAAGATTTATCATAAAGGAAAGTCTTAAGACTAATCTTAAACGTAGAGAGGGTGTCTGACTCCTGGACTGAAATTGGAAGATGGTTCCACAGGAGAGGTGCAGGGCCATCTATGCCAATCTGACTATCTGAATACATTCAGACCATTATTTGTACGTTAAAAGAACATATAACACCAAGTTATTTTATTCAAACTGGTTGTGATACATTTCTGTTTTTTAATTAAAATCCATGGTATAAGCGATTTGGAGCTCAATGTTGACAAGTTCATTAAGGAATGAATAGCTGATAAAAGACGTGTGAGAGCTCTGCACGTGATTCTTCCTCACCCGCAGTATGTCCGTCTTGAGCTGTAGGTCGGTGGAGGGTGCGGAGTGCATGAGGCCCAGCAGGGTGCCCATGTCGTCGTCCCCACTGGGCGACAGCACAAGCTGCTGGATGATGACCAGGGCGTGTTCCCGACACTGACGGTACTTCACAATGTTGTGAACGCAGCGAGCACCGCCAAACTCCCTGAACAGGGCTGTGGGGGTGAGGAGAGCGGAGAGGTCAAACATAGAACCCTAAAAGCTTTAACAAGAGAGGCAGCGAACAGACAAATTACGGTCTGTGTCTGTCATAATCAGGCCTGGAAAAATGACTTCAAGCTGAGGAGAGAGGAGGGAAACTGGAAGGTGATAGAACGTGTTTGAAACACTTTGGCATTACAGCATTGTGAGTATTATGGTCTGGTGGGGCTGAACCAGTGCATCTTCTAACTGAATCAAACCTGGAATCTTCTGGATTTAAGTTGAACAGTTTTATATATGCTGCGTGTTCTCTGCATACCTGCGTTGGTGCTGATGGTGTTGGAGCCTTGGAGGAGCACCGTCAGCGTCTCCATCACCAGCCACGCTAACTCTTTCTGTTCTTCAGCGACTGTGTTGTTTTTACAGTCAGCTGGAGAGCAAGACAGTGAACGAAAACAGTATAAGTGTGACGTATGGGGAGGAATGCTATTGATGTGTTCAGGAGGTTGAGTGAATTCTCATGGGAAAGAGAAGAAACACACGGACGTGTCTGATTTTTTGTGTGTTGTTCGAAGCTTTTCTGGATTTTAAATATTTTAAAATCTTTCAACATGTCATTGTCTGCCATTGAGACACCGAATTAGCAAGAAATAGTTTGAAAAAAATAGAGCATATCAGGTTTAGCATGTTAATGTACAAGATCAACTCAGAGGGTTAGGAAATAACCAGGGTGGAGTAGAGGCCAAAGGCTCACCTTGATCGTTGTTATGCGGTTGTTGCTGTGTGGCTGGGTCTTTGAGCAGAGCGGCGTACTTGTGCAGCATGTTTACCAGAACTTCAAGCAGACTGACCTCCCGCAGCACGTCGCTGAACACCGGGTCGTGTCTGGCTAGCTTCAGTAGCGTTCGCAGAGCTGTGATGCTGCAGGTGTGTGACGTGCTGGACTTGAGAAGGACGCTGACGCTGAACAGCTCTTTGCACGGCACATAGTTGAGGCTGAAGACAACAAACTCCAAAAGCTCAAAGTATTTGGTCTGTACCTCCGGGAGCCTGGCCACACGCTCAGCAAATTGCGACAGCGTGTGCTGGGACTCCAGGATAAAGTAGTTGGCTGGTTCTGCAGCGTAAATGTTGCCGATGGCATCGAGCAGCATGCAGGCCAAATGGGAGGTTTTGGCCCGCAGGAAGGCATTCTGCAGCACCGAAAAGGCCTGGATGTTACGTACCGTGTGGCCTGCAAGAGAGGAAGTGAGAAGATGGAAATATTCAAGGCTCCGAGCAGTGAGAGTGTCTCGCAAACGAAGGACACATTAATCACATGATTAGCGCAGTTCATCACAAAATTCATACAAGTACGTTCCTCTGCGCAGAAAATCCCAGAGCAAAGGACCCAAATGAAACAAAGGGCTACGGCGTGACAGGAAGAACACGTTTTCTGAGCGCCACCAGTCCTTCCAAACAAAAGACCAACAGTGGTTGGCTCGTAGCCTGGTTGGCACAAATTAATAATTGTATCTGTGGGACAAATGAAACCTTTGTTGTAATCTACTGCTGTTTTCATGTGCTTTTGATAAACAGTGAAGGGACATCACAGGAGAATAGGGCTCACTTATTCTGATGAGATTCAAAAAGGCTCATATCTTTATGCGTGAAAGGGATTTATACACCGATACACAAATACACCGATAACCCCGCGTCGGGTCAGGGCTCTGTGCAGGTCACCGGAGTCTTGGTGGACCTCGTTTGTCACAGGTCCAGTCATGCTGGAGCAGAAAAGGGCCTTCCCAAAACACAACTGGAAGCATACAATTGTCTAAAATTTCTTTGATCGCTGTAGCATTAAATTAAGCCTTCATAGGAACTAAGGGCCGAGCCCAATCCCAAGGAGACGGTGGCGGACCCATAACACTACACCAAGCTTTACTTTTGGCACGATGCATCGCGGTAGGTGGTGCTGTCCTGGCATCCATAATCCAGATGATCCAGAGAACACATGTCCACTGCTCCAGAGTCCAGTGTTGGTGTGCTTCACACCACTGCACTGGAGACAAAGGTAGCATCCTATGACTGCCACGTTTAAAGTCACTCAGCTCTTCAGTATGACCCCTGTAAACTGCCAGTGTTTGTCTTTGTGGGCTTGCCTCCTGTAAATGGTAAATGGTAAATGGACTGCATTTCTAGAGCTCTTTTCTAGTCTGTAGACCACTCAAAGCGCTTTTACAACGTTTGCCTCACATTCACCCATTCATACACCGACAGCCGAGGTAACCATGCAAGGCCCACTTGCTTGTCGGGAGCAATTTGGGGTTCGGGTCTTGCTCAGGGACCTTCGACATGGTGGAGCAAGGGATCGAACCGGCGACCCTTCGATCACTAGGCGATCACCTTACCACCTAAGCCACATCGCCCCCACGTGCTTGATTTTATACACCTGTTAGCAATGTGTTGGTCATACCGACCATCAGTGAAAAGAGCTTACTTCTTCCCTTCCATGGAGCAGGAAATATTTTCAAATATGATTCTTTCATCAAATCTATGGACCTTTGTCAGATCTGCCCATATCCTCATTATAGTCTAATTGGTTTCCATAGATGGAATGTTCTGTGTAAAAACAGGTCTCTGTGGTCCCACATTTAGCTGTAATCTGATTTGAAATAAATCCACCATGACACTACAAAAAGGACCCAATCATGACTCACGTAACCCCCACTGCACCCCTCCCAACATACCAGGTCACATAATACAGCACAATGGCTGAGGACACAGAAGAAACTTCTGGCTCCTCGACTGCCACCCCAAGCATATACGAGCAAGAAAAGAAAAAGAAGACAGGAAGGTAGCAAGACAGAAAAAGGAATAGATTTAAGTAAGTATAATTTCTTTTTTTTCTAACATGTTGCATTTTCATCAGTTTTTCATAAGTGGGAGGGTCGCGGATAGGGTCAGGGTCAGGGTCAGGGTTACAGAGGGGTTAGACTTTCCTGGTAGAAACACTGGCGGCAGCGTTTTTTCCAGGACTGTTGTTATGCTAGGCTGCGTTCATTCTACATTGGAGCAGTTTTCCATGTCTGTGAGCCACTTGTGGTGGGAGGGGCTTTGGAGGACGGCTGAGGTGCAGCAGGGAGGAAGTGGAAAGAAAGACCACTTCCACAATCTTGCTGACAGCCGCTTTAACTCTCAGGAAACAAGTTGTGAATAGAACCAATTATCTTTGACCTGAACGCAGCCTCTTTGATATTTACAGTTCTCAAAGATGGATGGTGTTATTTCTATACAACTTGAAGGTGTTTTACCACTCAGATAAACCCTCTTTGTCAGCACACACACACATAAACATGTACAAATGAAACATGACCAGATGTACAAACAGAACTTAGTTTGATATCAAGCCATTAAATACATGAGAGGAAATAATTTATTGTGTGAAACCGTTAAGGTGCGTCCCTGAAAAGTGTCCATATGGAGGGACAAACAAAACAATCTGTAACACAAATCTAAACTATCCAAACAAAGCACCGTGTAAAAATCCTCACAGCAGGAGAGCTTGAGACTTTCTCTCCTTTACCATTTAACCTCTGGTAGTACCCAGGAAACCGTTCCAATTATTCCACTCAAAATTTGCACATGCTGAATTATTCTCCGTGTTGGTGGAACACAAACAGCCATCCATTAAAGATCCACCATGACACCACAGTGATCCACCTCAGCTCCTCAGCATCACCAGCATCATCAGCCAGCTTCAAGGTTTCTTTATTAAATGGTAAATGGACTGCATTTATATAGCGCTTTTCTAGTCTGGAGACTTTTACACATTCAATGTGTTCACATTCAGATTCACCCACTCATACACCGACAGCCGAGGTAACCAATGCAAGGCCCACTTGCTTGTCGGGAGCAATTCGGGTCTTGCTCAGGGACCTTCAACATGGTGGAACCAGGGATCGAACCAGCGACCCTTCGATCACTAGGCGATCACCTTACCATATAAGCCACCCCGCCTAAGGCTACCAAAGACTTAAAAAGAAGACATCAGATGGATACAAATTCATTAGACATTAAAACTAACAAATGCAACAAAAAAAGTAACACTATCGTATCAAAATATGATTGAAAGATAAGAAAGGTAAGAACTCCTAAGAAGGCCGATACACACAGACACACAGACACACAAACACACTCCTTCAACAGCTGGACGTGCCATGTGTTGGTGCAATGCTTTATCTCGTGCTCTATTTAGAAAAATTTAGAAATTACAGTAAACTTTACTTAGTAAAGCAATGGCTGCTGGTACCAAAGTATTTCTGTATGGTTTTGTTCACCACATACGGTCCAAAATCGATGCCAGAGCGAAGGAGCGGAAACTCAACATGTAAAGGATGAGGATGAGGTGAATTCCTATCTGTAAGAAAATTCACTTTCTGTGAAAGTCAAAGGAACAGCCAGAACGTGCAGACAGGAACGCACCTTTTGCAGACGGCTGTGGGAGTATGAACCCCGGCATCAGGAAGGGGGCTCCAGTGGTCAGACCGGCTGGTTTCAGCTCCGTCACACCGTAGGTGGTCAGACAGGTGACCAGGTTGACCAGGTCTTTTAGTCCATCTTTAGACTCATCCTCTTTGGCTTGTTCCAGTCTGGACAAAGTCAGAATGGGAGAAAAAACATTATCAAATGGATGAAATGAATAAGGCGCTGTACTCACACACTCACAGGTGGTGGCATGTGTGTGCGTGACTTTGCCCAAAAAACCCAACAAAAATACAAAAATTTAATAAGGCAAGTGGGAGGCAGGCTGCTGTACAAAATACAACAAAAACAGATTTGAAAAAGTGGATCCAGATGCCAGAAAACTGAAAGAATTCATCACATTAATTCATTAACCCACCTCAGATCTCAGTGACTACTGGGTTGCAAAAGTAAATACATTCATGCATTCTCAGTAAGTCAAGATTTTTTGGCCAAATATATCAAAGTAGATGAGCGCAACTGGGTCCCAGTGGACTGGATGACGGCAGACTGGGACTGCCGCCCATGTGAAAGGTTGTTCATCCTACCTGAGCATGAGATCACAGAGGAAGCTGTACCCCTGACACATTCGGAAATCATCAAGCAGAGTCTGAGACACGTCGCTGGAGTCCTTGAGGAAGCAGGAGAGGCCAGCAAACATTTCCACAATCTCCAGCGGAGACAAATCGTCTGACTGCTGCATGTTCTGGACACACGTGGCCAAACACTCCTTCTCTGTGGACGTACGTTAAAGGAATGGGTTAGGGTTCAATAAGGACATGGAAAATGTTTTTACACATTCAAAGAGGGCCTTTTTTCAATCTCTTCATTCTTCCTTCTTGGTGTGTGAATACAAATCTCTCTGACATGAATGAGTTAAGCTGTTTTTAATCTTCAAACTTTGACTTAACAAAACAGTTTAATCCCAAGCAATTGAATAAAAGTTTCAAAGTGAAATATCCAAAAGGTCCAATGGTACGCATCATCAATTAAGAACCTCTCACAAAAAGTTACTGATGCATTTGATGATTTATTTTGACAGACACCATCAAAGCCTTTGTGACGACTGTATTGACAATTGATCACCACAGTAGAAACATAAAGTAAAATAAAGACTAACAACAATGTATTCAATCCACAGTTGGCTCCTGATGTATTATCGGCCAACCCTTAGGTAAAGAAGTTTCTGAAAAAAAGGTTTTTATTAGGTCTATAAGCTAATGAGATCACACTGAGACCTTAGAGGATGGTGATATGCAGCAGGGCAAGGAAAAACTGGTTCTGCATAGTCAGTCAGTCATCATTATCTGTGACAACACAGGGTGAAGAGATGACACCCCTGTATGTTTTGTTTATAGCCAATAATCAAGCACACGGTCTGACTGAACTAGAGAACATCTCACCACCCGGGACCAGACACAACGGCCAGCAGTTATCTGGCGTTATCATTCAGACCAGACTGTTACAGGACAACAGCTTCCTCAGAGCACCGAGACAGAGAAGAGGAGCGCAAACTGAAAGACAACTTCATGACACTTCCCTTTCACAACCTGGAACTGAACTAACCTGATAGTACTGAGCAGAATACATGTCCTTTATTCATGTCCTTTAATGATAGACTTTATGGCACAGATATATTTTCTTCTTCAGACAGTAATACTATGAAAATACCTGATATCCCTTCATGATATATTCATTAATTTTCCGCAGATGCTTGTTTAGTGGTTTGGGAGGATGTCAGTCGTACATACATATCATATCAATGAGAGGGTGTTTGCATGCGCGGTGCGTCGCGTGTGTTAAAGCAGTCAGTGAGCCGTTGCTGGTGCCAGCCCGGTCAAACCTGCTTGGATTTTGATGGTTGTGTACTAACTGATGTCATGGCAGCTGTGCTACTGATGCCTGGAGGAGCCAAAAGAGACGAGAGTCGGATTGTATTTTTGCGTTAGATTTTCTGTGAGTACTCTATAATAAGTACTAAAATATTTAATTACTTAAATGTCCCTCCTGAAAAAAAGCAAATTTTCCTGACTATGAGGATTAGTTTCTTTTAATTGTGCCTTATTGGCCAGTTGCACTATTTTTGAGCAATGATTTGGGGCTTCCCCTAGCCTCTTAATAGCTCCACCTAGGCTGAGTGTATACCAGGGAGAATTACTGTGGAGTTTACACTGTTTTTATTCTGCCTAATTATCCTTCATTCGGGGCTTTTTGCTTTATTCCACTTATCCTTTTACATTATTTTATCCTACCAATCATGGGTCTTAATTGTCAATGTCCATTATGGACACTCTGTTTATTGTGATGCTTTAAATTACAAACAGCTGTTCTCTGTTGGGAGAGTCTGTGACCATGTCTGTATCTCTTGATCCGTTGGAAGCCACATTTCAATTAGCCGTGTTCTCTATGTCGATTTCCACACCTTTCTGTGTGGAGTTTGCATGTTCTCCCCGTGTTCTCCCATCCTCTGGGTGCTCCGATTTCCCCCACCCAAAAAAACATGTGTGTTAGCTTAATCACTACTGCCACTGCCCTTACCCAAGGAACAAGGAGGAAGATCTGGAGTTGGTTCCTGGGCGCTGTTGTGTGTGTGTGTGTGTGTGTGTGTGTGTGTGTGTGTTTGCATGTGTTGGCCGCCCACTGCTCCTCATTGAGGATGGGTAAAAGTGTAGAGAGTTAATTTCCCCAAGGGGATCAATAAAGTACCCTTCTTCTTCTTCTATACAAGGTTACAGTGTATGCTCACCATGTATGTATTTGACCACGTTGACACTGAGGCCATGGCGGGAGATGGTAGTGAGCACCTCCCCAGCACTCCTTCTCCAGGGCAAGTTATGGGGAGGGCACCAGGAGGTAATGGCACTGAACAGCAGCTGGAGGTCGTCCTTTTGTGACAACTCCTCTGCCGGAGACACAAAGGTGCACAGCTTCACCAGGATCTGTGGGGGGTTAGGAGGAAAGAAAAATAACTCATTAAACTATGAGCCAAAAGCTTCAGTCTTACATTCAGCTGGTGAAGATACTGGGGAAACATCAGCCGCATTAAGATCAAGGGTCAACACAAAGCTTCATCAGGTAAGTAAAACCATGGAGGTCCAGCTGGAAGACAAACATGTTTATAACAAAGCCAACATAAGAGGGTGGAGTGAAAAGCATGCCGTCAGAGATGGGAGGAGGTAATATCTGTGTGTGTGTGTGAATTTCTCTTTGTAATCTCTAAGCATGTAAACAGAGGACAACAGGTGAACAGTACTCCTTTGTCATCTGTGTAGTTTTGCACTCTCAAAACAATGACCTATATAAGTGTGTATAGAAACAGGGATAACAGTGGAGAACGGAGCTGCAGGGTTACTGGGTGTGACAGTCGTCTGAGGAAGATCACAACAGTGTCATCCCACCCACCAATACAATGCAAGCATTAGCATTTTGAATACAAGAGTTCAGTGTGTAATAGCATGTCTTAGTGTTGTATCTGATATTTGTATTTCCTGTCTGATAGTTTGTAAACCACAATTTCACTTTGTGTTGTTTTATACAGTTATCACTCATTGTTTCTAAACCTTTTGCTAACACCTCCTCAGCCCAGTGCACAGTACCTGTACAAAGACTTTCTGCAGTAACGCCCTGCGGTCCGTCAGAGGGAGCGCTGGCTGGGTTTGGCCTTGGCTGGGGGCTTTCTCCTGGTTTGGTGGTGGTGGTTGCGGCTGTGGGCTGGGTGCCCCCAAAGGCTCAGCCATATGGGGCAGGTCAAAGAACAGGTAGAGGCATTTGACCAGCGTGGATGGTACAGACATGGTTGTCATGCAATCCACCGTTTTCTGGCAAAGAGAGAGAAAAAAAGGGATAGAAAAGAATTTAATTTGAGAAAAGACCAAGGATGAGACCACTGTGTTTGTGAGAATGAGCCCATCGTAGGTCAAGAAGCGAGAACAGAGTCACTTTGAAAAACAACCTCTGTTCCTAAACCTGCGGTTTTCTTTGTATCTTAGTCCATCAACACACGCACGCACGCAGTGTCCAAGCATTCTGCACAGCAGAACAATCTCTTATCTCAATCTTACACCTACACTCACCATCAAGGACAAACAAACAAAAAGTATGTCACGCAAACAAAACAGAGAGATGTCCCCGAAGAGTAATAAATGAGGAACTGTAACACACACACACACACACACACACGTAAAGATGTATGTGGGCCTTTCACAGCTCTGTTGAAAAACATGATCAGATGCTGCACCATACCTGTCCAGAGGAGGCCAATAAGTTGATGGTGGTAAGAAGCATCCATCCACGGCTTGCCTCCTCACTTTGGTTCACCTCCAGGAACTGAACTATGGCTCGACTGGCCGCCTCTAGATGAAGCACATATGTGTACGTACGCATACGCACCAAACAGATATTACTAGTGGGAAAGTGAAAGCACAGCTATTTGCAAACAGGTGAAGGCTTAAAATATTTTGGTTTATGCGTAACTGCAAACACCAGATTACAACGTTGGAAGAAAGAGCACCAAAACTGTGAGCCAATCAGCCAATTCAGGTGTGTCATGTCAAATGGTAAATGAACTGCATTTCTGTAGCACTTTTATCCGATTCGCTTTACAATGTTTACCTCACATTCATCCATTCAAACACACCTTAACACTCGCTGCACTCACCTGTGGACTTATTAGAGGCTCTCCTTCTGATCTCCGTCACCATGAGTCGTGAAACCTGAGTGGTAAATTGCAGCAGGTCGGCAAACTTCTCTGTCATGCTGCTGGCTGCTGCGTTCCCGAACACCTGATGCATTGAAAGAGGAATAGACATTAAAAATGAGAAGAAAAGAAAAGAAAAGGAAAACTTAATTCTAAAAAAAACTTGTCACAAAAATAATAACAACACACAACATTTATATAGGGATTTCCAAAGTGATCAAAGATGTTTTACATTCTTCCAAAATAAGCCAACATGAAAGCCAGACAGACATTAGCAGAAGTGAAAAGTGATGAGGAAACAATAAGCAGAGCTTCAAATGCTGAAAGGGATGAGAAGGAAATCTCTGAGCATTTATGAACATTTGGTGGAAGAACACCTCAACATAATGGATAAAGCTGTATACAGCATGAAAGATGAGCTTATTCTGAATAAAACGATGATGAGATAATTATCACCAGAACACAAATAACACCGGGCTAACAAGCTCAGTGATAGAAAAGCACCAACATCTGCTTCAAAACAACAAATACCATGCATGTTCTTTATTTTTTGGTTACACCACCTGTGTGTGTTTTCAAAAAACAAGACACTGTATTTCATTTTGACATATTTTGAAGACCATATGCTGTAGTTTATTTTGTTAAATTTACTTGTTTTGATATATTTTTCCCATCTCTGTGAAAGGGTAAATGAACTGCTCCTATTGGATAGTTGAATAACAGAGGGTTCATGATTCTTTTGAACAATTGTACCTGCCATAATCTTTAAGCTCTTAATACAACATTTGTGTGTAAATGTTTTCATTGAGAATCACTCAAATTTACTTGTTAAAAAAATTGAAGCAAAATGGTACGTATACATAATTTTATTATTAAAGTTATTTTTTAAAGCGTTTTAGCTTCACAAAATAAAATATATACATAAACTATAGGGACATACTAAACATACTGTACAACATAATAAAGGACTTGGGAGCAGTTAAATCACTAAAATACTGCTTAAGGTCACAAATACAGAAAGTCCTACATCTGGAGACGGTAAGAAAAAACACAGACGCCGGACACAAGTTAACATATATGGGATTCAACAAAAGGGTTTGGACTAAATAAAACTTTCTAAGTTCTTTAGTGTCTGCAAGAACTAGTAACTGATTAGAAGTTGTGAATAAATATTGTGTAACATTGGAGCGCCCCGTTGGCTAATTGGTTAAGACCACATGATGCAGAAACGCTGGTTCGACTCCAGCCTGTGCCCTTCGCTACATGTCATCCCCTCTCTCTCTGCCCTGTGTGTCTCTCTACGATAACTATCATAAGAAAGCAGACATGACAAGAAACATCATTACAAAAAGATAATGTAAAACTACCAAACCTTAGGACAACAAAATGGAAGACATTATAGCTCGTTTAACAGAGAATGGCTGATACTTTATCATATTTAAGAAGAACGGCATCAGACAGCTTTACTAACATATTTCTAAACATTGTCAGAGTCTTAGCTCATCCCGCTGAATGCTGCAGTCTCTTTGTGTTGGTTGGTCTGATATAATCCAGTCTGGCGGATTTATCTTAAATCTTACCCTCCCCTGGGTGTAGGATGCGGCACGAGACCTTGTGGCTCAGTCAACCGTGCTACCATACGAGTCCTCATCCAATATTACACAATTTAGCTGCCAACACCAAAACTGTTGCAAATTATTATCAAGCCTCGTGAGTTTATGTTACAAAAGTTTGGTCTTTTTTTTCTTCTAAAAACATGTGAATCCTGCTTAGAAATGTAAATTGTAGAAAAGCTGTTTTCCAAAACTTTTTCACATTTTCAGCACTGTAAAGAAACAGATTCAGGTGAGCAGTCAAAGCCTGCATCTGAAAGTTTCTCAAATTCACTCAACTGTGTAAAAATGGTCATAAAATAAGAGCGTGTAATATTTGGAATATTAATTCACAAACTGGAACAAACTGAGTAAAGATTCAAGAGTTGTGACTGTCGAGCAACAGTTAAGCAGCCAAATCTGCACGTGTGTTGGGGTTTTACACGCTATGTTAGCCAAGAATTAAAGAGCTAATACAATGATTCATCAAAAATAGATTTGTCAAACTTTGGCTTATTGAATATCTTTATTTGTTGACATTTTCTTTTTATTTACCTGCATGGACACGGATGAGACAGAACTTAATATCATGAATGTAAATACTGTGTTGAGATCAGTTTTGAAACCTAAGGTGACATACATCGTTCCAACATGTCCTCTTTCACCAGACATAGCTCTTCTTCCATCCTTTAATCTGTCTCTTTCCTTCTTCCATCCTCACTGTGACTTACTCTGTTAAAGACGGGTAACATCATGTAGAGCTTCTCTTCCTGCTCTTTCTGCGTCATGTGACGAGGAGGGTGGCACAATTCAGAGAAGAGGCGCCGCAGGTGCATCAGGCCCAGGGCGTTGTCCTGGGGGCTGCACTCCTCCTGCCTGGGCCGCCCCATGATCCTTTTCACCATGTTCATCTTCAGCGACTGTGTCAGGGAAAAGGCAGCCCTGGGAGGAGAGATTAAACAGATGTTTCACCTTATGTAAATTGTTAATATGTTGATTTGGTGTTTGACAGTGTCTCTATATCCTCACTCCACCAGTTTTGGATCTTTATCTGGATCTGCTCCAAATCACACCAGTTTGCAGATCACCTTGCCTATTTGCTGAAATAGACAAAATGTCACAAAACTCCTTATCTCAGTCTAAAAAAGAAAAAAAAGTTGTTCCGATACCAATACAGATGTCGGAAATGCGTCTGATTCCGCCCAAAATGCTGGTATCAGAATCGGTGAGTACGAAAGTCTATGCACCGATCCGTCCGATACCATGTAACTTTACTTGGCTTTGCTGCATTTAGCCCCCTTAACGTTACAAATAGGAAACCAATTCTTCTTCGCTGCTCCAAACAACAGGCCATTACCATTATTCTACTTGTTGGGCCATGCACTGAGTTCGTTGTAGAACTAAAATAACGTGCCAGTTGCCCACAGCAGAGTTGGTTCAAAAAGTTTACACCGGTATTGTATGAGTACCGTAATTTCCGGACTATAAGCCGCTACTTTTTTCCCACGCTTTGAACCTCGCGGCTTAAACAACGAAGCGGCTAATATATGGTCAAGTCTGCCAGTGGATCCTGACAGCGTGGAGCACCATCAAAAAATCCACTATAATCAACGGGTTTCGAGGGGCTGGACTGCTGCGTGTTGAAGAGGGCAGCACGAACTCATCGGGGAATTTGCGTCCAGATGAAAATGACGAGAGCGACAATGAAAACGATCCTGAGAAAACATCGGATGAAGCAATTCAACTCCGACACCGAAGGAGATGACTTCAGTGGTTTCAGTGCGCAGGAGGAGGAAGACAGTGACCGAT
>OMNV01029147.1:34263-46817 GCA_900303265.1 Brotula barbata | reverse complement strand
ATGAAGGCTGTTATCTACTTCTGCTGTCATTATCATCTATCAATCTATCTATCTATCTATCTATCTGTCTATCTGTCTATCTATCTATCTATCTATCTATCTATCTATCTGTCTGTCTATCTATCTATCTAACTATCTATCTAACTATCTATCTAACTATCTATCTATCTATCTAACTATCTATCTATCTATCTATCTATCTATCTATCTATCTATCTATCTATCTATCTGTCTATCTATCTATCTATCTATCTATCTATCTATCTATCTATCTGTCTATCTATCTATCTAACTATCTATCTAACTATCTATCTAACTATCTATCTATCTGTCTATCTATCTGTCTATCTGTCTATCTGTCTATCTATCTATCTGTCTATCTATCTATCTATCTATCTATCTATCTATATTTTTATTGCGTGTAATGAAATGGCACGTCACTGACTTACTGTTAGTATCCAGGTCTGGGGTGGATTTGTGTTTTCAGCGTGTTTTAGCATGCTGCTGGAGTTCCCATTCAGTCATGACTTAAAAGGATTCACAGTAGAAAGAAGACCATTAGGATTTAACAGGAACAATTAGAAAAGCCCGTTTTTATTCCTCCAAATACTCTCACCACGCCGCGCATCTGCCGAGCGCCTTTTGTCATTCGACGGCTTGACGAATGCATCGGAGGATTTGTTAAATCTGGGAGCATCCACCAAAATAGAATGTTCATTAGTCGCATATCACACGTATCGAAATGTCACACAGAGTACTGCATTGTGAGGGGAAAACAAATTAAAGGATCAAATGATAAATTAAAGATTCGGCGTGTCCGTTTCCGCCCCCCCCGCGTCGTTCTGTTCGGTCTGGAAGTGTGGGAATGCTCCATACGAACATCATTGACATTCTCCCTGCACGTGTAAATCTGACAAGGCCTTCTGTTATGTAGAACAATTAAATGGAACGACGGTACAAAGCTGTTGATAGCTAGTTTACAGGGAGTGTCTGTAATGAAATTTCGTTTCCCAGAGATTCGATGAGCCGCGTTCCCTTGGTAGTCTGTTTAATTATAAAACCCTCATTAGATTATGAAACTATACAGCATATGGCGAGAGAGGGAGATTCCTTTCATGTGCTCTGGTATTGACTATGGAGAGAGAATTGCATTTACTTCAGTCGAATATCTTCCAAACTGCAGGCAATTAAAGCGTGCTGTTCTGTATCTGCAGCTCTCCGCCCTCGGAATTTCGCCGTCGCTCCCCCGCACTGAGTCAGACCCCAATAGGGAGTCTGGCATCGGTCGAGGCCAGAGGGTGTCCAGGTCCTTAGGTTTGCGGTGCCCTAAAAACGCGGCTGAAGCTCCACGTTTCTCAGAATTGCCCGCTCCTACGGAGGATGCTGTAAAACCAGACCGAGATGCTCGTGGCAGCGTTTGAGTCGTGCACGGTTCGCACGCTCGCCGCTTTGAAAGAGACGGCTGGCTGGAAAACAAAGTCGTTGGCTGTGAGGATGTATGCCAGCTGGAGGGGAGCGTCGTGGCAGCAGGGACGAGGGTATGTCACAAATGTCATCAAATAAAAAACCCGCTGTCAGTGTGAACCTGAAAACGTCGAGCTCTCCCTTTTTCCAGGCCTCTGTGGTCAAATCTCCTCCTTATTGCACCATTGTCTCTGTTATGGAAACATTTTTTTTTTTCTGGCTGTAATTTCCCGACAGACGAGCGTTTAAAAATTGAGACGTGTCAGCAATGGAAGAGAAAGTGCGGAAAAGTCTCAACAGTAATCTGGACCACGCTTTCTTAAACTCTGAGTCCAGATCCAATTTGACTTATAGTCTTGTTGCTGGTGGGTCCCTTTATGACGAAGATATGAAATTTTTTAATAAGCCTGTTTCCCAGAGCAAGGAAAGTGAATTTCTCACTGGGGTCTTTGCCAAAAACATTTAACAGCCTTTCATCTCAACAGCAGAATTATGAGCAACATTGGCAAATTTGAAGTTGATGTAGTGCCATAAACCGTGGCTCCTTTTTACTGCAGCTCTTTAAAGACACAGGCTCCAAATTCATAGCCAGTTTATGCTAAGTCTGTGTCTTACCGAGTTGATAAACACACCGATAGGCCCACTAGCCGATCGGTAACTTTACCTTTACCTTACCTCTTACCTCACCTGATGCCCTGCTCGGGGTTTTCAGGACTCGTGGGACAGATCGCACAGCTCCAGTCTGCCGGGTCGGGTTCAATCCATGCTACAGCCCCGGGTTTCCTGCAGAAAACGGTACTCAAATATTTGTTCTTACTGTGATGCGATTAAGCCGCGTGCGTGGATTCAGTCGACAGGATTCTGATGTTCTCCCAGAATACACAACATGTTGCAGAGTGATACCAACAGTCATGTGATCTACCTTAAATGACATTCACATATCACACCATACGCCCTAATCTCAGCACATATCAATGCTATTAATCAATATTATTATATATATACTGTGTGTATATATATCACTGTCTGTAGTAGTAGCAGCTGTTGTTGTACAGTATTGGTCTGAGGTTTATGGTCCGTTTGTCCTTTATGTCCTATAGATTGCACCACGACCATATTTCACTCTCCTGTATTTCAAGAGCATATAGTGGAAGTATAGAAACAATAAATTTGAACTTGACTTGATTTGACCCCCGAGGTACTAACAGCCCAGTCTGATACACATCCATCCATCCAACCATCCATCCATCCATCCATTATCTATACAGCTCATCCTTGCCTAGGTCGTGGTGGGGGTGGAGCCTATCTTAGCCATCATAGGACAAAAGGCAGGATACGCCCTACACAGGTCGCCAGTCTATTGCAGGGCTGACACAGACAGACAGACAACTCAATCACACTCCCATTCGCATCTATGGGGCATCTAAATACTCCAATTCACCTAAGCTGCACCATTAATTCAAAAATCAGCGAACACAGACAAGTAGAAGACACGGCGCTTTCGTTACACAACCATAGTTTATTACCGATGTCATCACTTACACAGACAAAGGAAGTGTCAGCAGTACCTACTGGAAGGTGATCAGCAAATCATCGTCATACGTCAGCCATCAGGGGATGTTTTGGGGGTGTTTTCATCATCCAGCCGGTGACAGATATCCTCTGTACATCAGTTTACATCGGTTTTGTGCCAGTATTCATATCTGATCCCTGGTATGTTTTTATAGAAGACTCACACCAACACTGGATCCAGTTTGTTCCCGTTATGTGTCATATTATTACCATTTCCATGAAACAGAGGAAATATTCCACCACTTCATTCTCTTTGGGTTTATTGCTGGACTTCTATTTGTGGCCCATCGGTGGAGGAAACACTTCAGCCGTACTTGAGTATGAATAAAATGTGGACTGAAGGGGGACGCCTGGCTGCAGTCTTTATGATATTAATGCTGGGTTTAAAACTGCATCAGGTTTATTTTCCCTCTGTTTTTCTGGTTTACTTTTATTAAACTGAAATTTCCTTTGTGTGTTTACGGCACAGCGCCTGAGTGACACGACTCCTCTGAAATATGATTATGCATTTCTTGGAAAACCACATTGAATAGCTGCTGCTCAGCTGCACATTTCCTATGATGAAACTCACAATTGACGGATAAAAACAAAAGCACATTTTGCGTTGAGTATGTGCGATGCTTACAGCATACTGGCCTGCCCTTGACCCTGTTCATATTGTGACGCACAATGCAGTAGAGAGAAAATCCCCTGTAAAGGACGCATTACGCAATACATTAACACACAGGCAAAGTTCACCATTGTTTCCACTACAAGCAGTACAATGAAAGACGATAAAAGGAGATCCTCACGTCCGGTAAGCTTAATCGTGTTTTGTCTTTCCATAAAAAGTCCGGACGAATCAGTACTTTTAATAGCATCTGCTGGTCCTCTGGACGTCCGTAAGTTATCGTTGTGGGTTCAAGTAGAATCAATTTACCAGCGATGAGCTGAAGTCCAGAAGAAAAGGAAGTCTCTATTTACACAAAGGTCCTTTGCTTCACTCCCGTCTCCTTTAGTGGTTATCAAACAGCACAAACGTGGATCCACCTGGGACAGAGAAAATCCTGTTCAAATCAAATCATAGCCTTTCACAACATCTCAGAGTGTGAGAACACGTCAGAAGTTCTGGATGATCACAGCAGAACGAGCGCAGATGGAAGTAATGTCAGTGAAGGCTCCGTTCCATTTAGGAGAGCCGCGGAGCCCGCTTTGCCAAACATGGAATCCTCTCCATCTGAGTGGAGGGATGACAGGAATAACTGAGTGACATTCGTGGACATTACAAAATTAGATCAGTGCTATTTTTATTTATCTTTTTTTTTGCAGAACTATATCATCGGATGCAGAGTTTTGCGCTTTTTGGTTGTAAAAAAATGAGACCCTGGTTGAACTCTGGCCCCCTCAGACAAATCTGGGGAAAAAAAACAAAAGCACACAGGAAAACACGAGCTGACTCACAGTTTCAGTCTGAGTAAATTTCACTAAGTTCCTCTAGTCACAGGAAATAATCCCATGGGGAGGACCTCTCGCACAGTAAGCTCAAATAGACGGGGTGTTCTAAAGTCGTGCCGCTTGTTCTCGCCTCCCTATCACGGTGATGATGATGATGATGATGATGCACTCTTAAACCGCAGACGGCGGAGACGTGAGTGCGGTAGATGACGACCCACTTTTTAACGTTATAACCGCGCGCTTTCACTTTAGCGACGTTCCCAGGAGGAAAAGTGCAGAAATAAATGTTGTCTTTGTCATTCAGCGGAAGTTAAACCGAGCTGGGTTAAATAATTTTTTTCAATTTAGGTTTGCTGTTAAGCATTCACGAAAGACTACGGGAGTAATGCAAAACAGATGCAGGATAAACACATAAATGTTGACTTTACAGCATTCATTTTCCCAAAGGGCTTGACTGAAAATATATTGCAACCTACTGCACTGTAATTATATGCAAATTATTCCCATTTTTATGGCCATTTTCCTGCAAAAACATGGCACACTTACATCTCTAGCTTTTATAGACTACGAGTCGAGTCTAAAAATGATCAGATTAATGAAACTATAATGAAATGAATATACAGGCAAGGTAGACAAACAAAGCCGGGCAATGGCGATAAACAGCAAATCATCGAATTAGCGTCAATAATAAAGTCACGGCGAGTCTGGGTTTGTTGGTATTGATTTTGTACTTGCTGGTATTGACGAGAGCTGACTGAGGAACTGGGATCAAGAAAAACAGCAGCTTGTATATTTTTAGGCCACTAGGGGGCATAAACCCCAAAATAAGCTGACAGACACACAGTTGATTTAAATTGTATCAAACTCTTTTTGTGCTTTTTTTTCATCAGCATGTTTTCATGTGTTCTGTTTGTGTGTGTGTGTGTGCATGTGTGTGTGTTTTCCCCCAGCCAATCACTTGTCATTGAACAGTTTCTCTGCTTTGTATTTAAACTCCCCCGTTTTCCCCCGAGTGAGTTTCGAGTTAGCCTGTCACGTCTCGTTGTTTTCCTCAACGCCAACCTGCCTCTGATTGTGTAAACGTGTGTGTGTGTGTGTGTAATGATAAGAGATAAAAATTCTCTTTGCAAAATTTTTCTGGCACCATTTGTAACATCGCGAAGTGGAGGCAAATCTGGAAAGAGGTGGTTGATTTGTCTCGTCCACCATCAATAGACGTTTAATTTGGAGACAACTCGGAACTCTAACATTTTTTACCTCCTAAATGTTAAAGTTCTATTGGACGGCTGTCGAAGTCTGAGTTCCATCGGAAAAATAAAAAAATGTCATCTGTTTTCATGTAACAGCGGGGGCATCGGGACAGACCAAAGTGCAGGGGAAGGGGGGCGTAAAAGGACGAACCAAAGGCCAAATCTGTGGTGAGGTATCAACACTTCCATATCAAATTGATCCAAGCCTTCTATTCACCACATGGGAGGACGGATGGAGCCGATGCTACTCTACAGTCAGTACAGTCTGAGGGCTTCAGTCTCTTAGTTTGATGCTGTCAGACCTCCATCCTCCTTGAGATTAAATTGCCTGTCATGAAGCCCCCTGGCTGACTGGCAGCTCCTCCGCTCCACCGAAAGTACACGCTGGAAAAGGCTGAAGTGTGGCTCTTGAGGAACACGCATAACAACCTTCATAACGACGCCAGCTATCGATCGCGGCCATCTGTCAGCCGCCGTGTCGGCTTGACGGACTCGGGGAAGCCGTCGCTGAACTTGTAAGGCTCCATTATGGATGCTGAACTTTTGATGGGAAACAGGCAGCTTTGACAAGCTTGTTAGATTAATTCACAAATAGGCTGTTTGACGCCATACAGGCCCGGGGAGCAGCACGGGGAGCCACATACATCATCCTCAATTATAAAGAAACAACCCCACAACAAAACAACACAACGACCCGCACGCCATCATACGACACGGGGCGAAGAGTTTTCACGGATTTGGGTTGTTGCAGCATTTCGCATTCGCTCGACGAAGAATTTGGCCGTCTTTGTGCGGGCTGCAATAAATTCCTCCTCTTAGAGTCATTTACATTCGCAGCTGTCGCCGTGATTAATGTGGTACTAATTTGAGAATAATTCCACGCCGAAAAGACAAAGAGCGGAGCTGCTTTTCAGCGGAGAAAATGTCTTTAAGAGATGGATTTTCCTGCGCCTCACTTCAGGAGCGGGAGAAATCATTAACGGCACATGAAGGTCTGACTCAAACAACGCATAAAACACTGACAGGGAAACCAACTCTTCAGTGGGTGTTTGTCTGACAAGTGCTAATTTCACTGGCAAAGGATTAATTTCCATTTACTGCCTAAAGTAGGGTTGGCTGAAACGTTTCACACAGCAGGTGCAGGGCCCAGTGTTTGTGTAATTCAGCCGTGTAATTGGCACGCCGCAGTGTCCTTCTCAGCAATATGTTTTGTGCTGTAACTACCGCGGCTGGGGTTTTCATGCCATGGCGATTTTAAAGCTGCACTAGGCAAGATTTCTACGTGGAAAAAAAATCATTGTGTATTATCAGCAGGAAACAGAAAGCAGCAAATTTTCATTGATTGAGTTCGGGGGGCTCTCGTGGGGAGTTTTTGCCACACCGGAAGTTACAAATCAAAGCCAAAGAGGGAGTTTTGCAGGTGCGATGATACTTGAAATTGACTTAAATGGTTTTGCAGGAATTTAGAAGTGGATGAGTACAATGAAATATCCTCCTTAATTATTTGACTTTGTGGTTTAAGACTCAGCATTAGTCAGGTATTATTACAGTCTAAGCCCAGAGGAAGGACATAATTTTACCGTCCGCACATTTTCTATTCAACTGCGCTCATTCTGGCAGTCGGTATAATACATCGTTGCCTATTTTCACTCAGTCTGCACAACGGTGAGTAGAAGTGGATCAATGTGTTGCACGTTAAAGTAGAGCACGGTAGTTCACCGCATGGAAATCTGTATGAGATGCACGCTGCAACCCCGAGAACAGAATCAAAATCCCCTCACGCTAAAAGACTGCAGATTCTACCGATGCGTTCAGCGTCTGTATCTCCTTATTGCTCTCCACAGGAAATGACAAATGTGAAATTAAGAATGAAATACAGTCTGATACGCAGCAGCGGATGCCAACGTTATCATGAAGCGTCCCGGGCTGTGTGTTGTTTGCTGACATCACCTCACGGGACATCTCTGACAGAAACGATTCAAACTGTTGCCTCTCGCTGCCATTTAGGGCTGCCAACGCGCGCAGGACTGCAGACTGCACGTCAGCCTGCGTTTATCATTCTGGGATGGCTGCAAAGCACAAAGACTGGGCTCATCAGCAGATAGGATCCCCCCGCTGCGTGCTATCCAATTGCTGGCTCTACCCTCGCTTCCGCGTTTAATCTTCAGGGCGACTTCGGTCTTAACTTATGCTTTAATGGCGCCGTGGAGGTCAGCGTCGCCCGAGGTGGCGAGTTTATGTTGAGCAGTATTCCCAAAGTTCCCAAAGAGAGCTGCTGCTCCAACACGCCTTGGGGAAAGATGGGAAACTGAAGAGAGTGAGTCGGGCGATGTGACTGATAAATCCGCCGGGTGATGCTGATGCTGTCATCTTCGACGGATTCTACCGCTTTTATCATGTCTCTCTGTTGCAGGTGTAATTAGACCAGGCAGTACTTTGGCAAACTAATCATACATTTTCCAGGAAGAAGGCGATGACAACTGATTCAAATGCGAAACAGCGCGGATCAAAATAAATCAAAGCTGACGTATAACATATAAAACACACGTGTAAGGCCATTAAATGTTTTTATTACCAGGACTCCTCTGTGAAGCATCTGCTGTTACCAAAGCTGGTCTCTGTCTGCTGAAATCTTTCCCGTGGTCCATGTTAAAGGAGACAACAAGAGAAAAAGCAGGTAAGATCATTCATTTTCAGAATTCATATTACTTCATATACCTTCCTTTGATTTGATTTTTCTGAGGTTCGGTCTGGTTTACTGATATCGTCTTGCCTTGGTTAACCATCTACTGGTGAACAGTTTTAGGATTACCGTAATGACTCCAGTCTTTGTCCACCGTAGTTACCGTAACGACTCCATTTTTCTGTGGCGTTTATCATAATCATAGTTGCAGCATATACGATAGTCGCTGCCTTAATATTTCTATTGTGAGCCGGTAGAAAATAGAAAGATCTTATACTGGCGTATAAGGCTCCGAGGGTTTTCATTAGCTAGCTCCTACCCAGAACTGATTATTAGCAAAATCATTTTCCGACATAATCATCCCTTCAAGGACCGCTGAATATATATCCCATTTTGAGGTCCCGACATGTCCCTGAATCAATAGCTCCAGGCTCCAGGCTCCAGGCTCCAGGCTCCAGGCAGGTGTGGTGCGGGCAGTTTAAATAATTGAGTACATGGAGAGAGGCAGAACAAAAGTCTACGGCTCGTCATAACAGAGCAAAGGATATGGGCATCACGTTACAACCTTAAAAGCAAGTAACTGGAGTGAGTAATTGGCCAGTTTGTGTGCTCAAAGTGGCCTGAAAGTGCTAAGGAGACATGGCAGCCCATTGATTAAAGGCCCCTGGGGGCCCGGGCAGTGGCTGCAAACATTAGGGCAGACGAGTGTAACAGAAGCCGTGGCATGTTGTCCTTGAAGAACTCGGGTGCGTAAGGTCAGACTCAACAGGTCGGAACGTCACTCATTTGTTCCGCAGACGTACCTTGGTAGTTTTGATCTTATTCCCCGTAGCGCAGCTCCATCCTTTCAGATCTGGAAGAACTTTGCATTCCTCCCCGTCGAGGCACGGATGCATCTGACACCACCACTTCTGCTCCACTATCGAAGCTGGCAGGGACACAGGAAACGTAAATATGAAAACGGCCTCTCTGTTAGGAGTTTGGTTCATGTCTGTGTCTACGTTTGGATGAGCAAGACATGATGTCTCAAATGATAAAGAACCAATAATGAAAATATTTATAATTTTTTTGCTTTCATAGTGCATGGAAGTACAGCTCACAGCTAATTTATATGTTATTTCCAAAAACAAAAATGAAAATTCCTGCTGAAATAGAAATCTGTACCATTAATGATCATATACAGGTTGAATAAATTCACCCCAAGTACAAAGCTGTACAACATGAAAAAAAAAAATCAAGTGCATCATCTGAAAGTACAGTACGGGCGTACATGTACTTGGTTCTGTTCCTCCCTCGTGCCTTGGGATCCGGTTTGGTCATGAATATGCATGTGATCCAGATGAGAATTGATCAAAGACGTGACTACGTGCAGCCTTTAATGAAACATCACATGTGATGGAAAATAATTGGGAAACTCTGAGCTGTATTATCATCACTGCCTTAGTTTCCTTCATAAGAGAGAACATTAAGCCTTTACAACCCCACTGTGCAAGACATCATTTAAATTTGGCATATTACACAGAGCATTATCTACATTCCAGCAGCATTAGTGTTCTTTTTAATGAAGAGGAGGGTTATTATCATCCACACGTAATGCCAGTGCTTCAGTAGAGTACATCACATGGAATGGATAATTTAGGACACGAGGGAATCAATTTGGATCACAAGGCTCCGCTGATGGCAGCAGTGCGGTGTAAAAAGTGCATCAGGTCAATGGCAAGCAGATGGTGGTTTGCGTGACATCGACTGTTAAAAAACCACAAGGGTTTCTCCTGAAATGAAATGGGAATATTGATAACCAAACATACATAACCCTTGAAGAGAGACGATGAAGGAGGGCGGGATCGGATACATCACGCCTGACGCCTGGGTCGGAGCGGATGATGACGGCCTACAAGGAGGCTGGACTCCCTTCATACGCCACACAGGGTAGGGATCCAGTTGAAGATGGACCGACGCGTACGTCTCCTTTCATGCCTCATGTATGTCAAAAGGCGATCAACCCTAAAATCATTCCCACCGTGCCGCACAGCAACAAAGGCAGCAAGGGAGACGATCCAGGAAGTTGTTTTTGTGCATTGATATGGAGTGAATGAAGATGGAAAACTACACACAACAACAAGACTAATAAGAAAGGAGGCAGCTGGCCATCAGACACGTACTCCCATCGCTGTTTAAATCCACCAGATCAGGATCAATCATCTGGATCTTGGCCAAATCTGGGAATCTCATAGGATGTTTTTTTTTATTGAAACAGAAGAAATGACACAGAAAAAAAACTGGAGATGCATCCATTGTCAGTTTTGGAACAAACTGGACACAGATATCAGGGAAGACGGCTCCATAAACTCAGAAAACAAACACATCTCTTTACTGAGGCCTTATGCTCTGCTGAGCCTTTTTTTGTGCTTTGTATTATGTTTTCACTTTCTATTTATATTTAATATTTGAATAATTCTATTTTGATTTTAATATTATCCAGTAGGTTTTACTTTTCACCATCTGAACTGGTTTTATGTTCATTTTATTTCTTTTTTATTACTCATGTGCATGTAATTTCTTGGTTGTAAAGCACTTTGTGTTGCATTTCCCATATGAGAGGAGCTCTACAAATAAAGTTTTAATTATTATTATTATTGTTATTAATAACTACAGCCTGAATATTGACCACCAGATGTCCCCAGTTAACTGGTACCTCAGTGCATTAAACCACTATAAAGTCATTTGAAGACACATTTGTAGAAAGTTGGTTTAGTAACGGAAAAAAACTCAGTGGCTGTGAATTACAAATTCAAATGTATTCCGATTTTCTCAGATGTCTGGAGGCCCATTTATCTTCATATAAGGAGGAGATTGTCTCACACAGACAGTGGAACTAAAGCTAATCCCTGGTTGCAGAAGAAAGAATAATTAAAAGGTTAAGTGCTGATCATTTTTTTTCTGGATCACCCGTGGAGCTTTAAACCGCAGCCGGCAGCTCACAGCTCTAATTTGCAGAAAATGTCAATACCAAAATGTCACAGAATAGGTCAAACACGATTGGGTCCAGACTTAAGCCAGAACGGCTCACTTTTCAGCGCCGAGTGAAGTGGCCCTTTCTGCCCAGAGTCGCTCCCATTAGCATGCGGGGAGACATTCAGAGTCATTGACTTTACAGCCTTCAGGAGTCATTCAGAGGTGATTAAGAGAAATCCTCCAGCTTTTAGTCTGGACCACACAAAACTCACTGCGTGTACCTCCTCACGTACAGCAAAGAGAGATGCTTTTAGTACTATCACTACTCATAAACCTAATGATGAACTTATCATTAGTGACTCCTACAGCAGAACACAAATCTTTAAATGTGCAGTAAAAAAAAAAAGAAAGAAAATCTTATATCCAGATGCCAATTTACATCAAATTCAACATCCAGTTACACATTTTAATCTGTTTTATGAGAAATAATCCATGTGTTGAAGTGTCCTTGAGCAAGACACTGATATCCCACGTTGCTCCGTGGGAGCTTAATGGACTGAAGGACTGAATCCACTGTAACTGTTTTCTTATGTATTATTTTTGTTGTGTTTTATGTTGTATATATTTTGTACCAGCTGCCTCCTTTAAATAGCAAAATTATAAGGCATGTTATTCTAAATAAACATAAGATCTCCATCCAAAGCATCTCTTTCATTTTTGAATCTTTAATTTGATTCATGCTAATGCAAGAAAAAATAAAATAAATAAAATACAATGCATTAGATTTATCAGGATCAGAAAAAAATTCAATCAATTTCAATGCTGTTTGCATGGAAAATCCACTTCATCGGAAGGTTTTAAAGGCAAAGTCAAACAAATTCCAACTGATACACTGTTCAGCCATCACCAATCATCCTTTCCTCAAACTGCACAAAATGAGTTTGTGTTCATAATCTGATGTTAAAACAACTGGATTTATGTGCAATCCAACAAGTACCCCAGTACCTTCAGAGCAGCTGTAAACAGATTTTACTACATTCCCCCTGACAGAATCACCCAGAAGCACTTCCACTTAAGCGAGATGCGTGTGTGTGTGTGTGTGTGTGTGTGTGTGGTTGTGTGGTTGTGTGTGTGTGTGTGTGTGTGTGTGTTTGCATGCGAAAGTGTTGGCTGCCCGCTGCTCCTCATAGAGGATG
>OMNV01029147.1:15059-34243 GCA_900303265.1 Brotula barbata | reverse complement strand
GGAAGGTTTTAAAGGCAAAGTCAAACAAATTCCAACTGACACACTGTTCGGCCATCACCAATCATCCTTTCCTCAAACTGCACAAAATGAGTTTGTGTTCATAATCTGATGTTAAAACAACTGGATTTATGTGCAATCCAACAAGTACCCCAGTACCTTCAGAGCAGCTGTAAACAGATTTTACTACATTCCCCCTGACAGAATCACCCAGAAGCACTTCCACTTAAGCGAGATGCGTGTGTGTGTGTGTGTGTGTGTGTGTGTGTATGTGTACGTGTGCGCTGGGAGACTACGATGATCTCAGCAAAATGAATCCTTAAGATTTGTGGAAAGGAGTATCAGCAAAAAGAAATGACACTCGGGAAGATAATGCATGAAATATTCAGCTGGAGCGTACCATCTACACAGGACGGGGCGGCCCTGGTGGTGCCGGCTACTTGCCCGGGAAAGCAGGAGCACTTCACAGTTTGTGACCTTTCTTCGATTTTGTTCTTATTGCAGCAGCGGTGCAACGCCACGACCTCGCAGGTTCCCGTCCGGACGCCGTGCGCTGTCAGAGAGAGGAGAGGAAAGGAATGATGAGGACGGATTAGTAATAACCTGCGATCCTGTGATGGTCCAATCCCCCCATCCACAGACCCACACAGCCACACACTGCTGGCCTTGGACTGAATCCCCACAGAATTCCCTTCTGGGGCCTCGGCTGCCCGCTCCGTATCGCTCTCATCTGTCTCAATCATGGAAAAAATTATGACGGGACACCGACGACCAACTCTCTTAAAGGGCCCTCACTATCACAGGAGGCTGAATCTTCACTCACGGGGCCCTATTTAAGCCATGGATGCACCAAGTCCCTGTGCTCTGGGACGTGGCCATGTCTGTTTTGTTATTTAAGCGCCGTGTTTTCTCGTTGCAATAGGGCAGGATTTAGACTCCTAATTAGTCGTGATATTTGCTGCTTTTTTCCAATCTGAAATGAACTTCTCACAATTTGAACAATGTTTGGATGCACAAAATAAGAGGCACGGCTGGAAATGTCATATTTAGGGTGAATAAAAAAAATGGTCAACATATTTGCAGAAATATCAAAAGAAACCAACCACACAGTCACACGAAAATGATGCTTTATCCAATAATGCTAAAATAAGGACACATAGCCTGATGTCATTATAGAATTCAAGGTTTTATATTTGAATTTGAGGGACCAAATCATTCATATTTCATCATTTCTTTTTAGGATTTTTCTGCCATGTTCTTTGATGTTTTTTTTCTTGATATGATATAAAATTCTAACACTCATTAGTGGTGATCCTTGATCTTTACACCAGGATTGACAAACAAATAACCAGGATGCTTGGATCTTTTCTGCAAGGCAAAACTCAGGGCTGAAAAACAAAAAAAGATCACAAGGTGTGCAATAATATTTCAATGTGAGATTACAATCCAGATTGTTAATTTCTCATGTTCTTTGGATTCTGATTGCTGGACGGAGGAGACTGGAGAGATTTTACTTTGACTGGAACCCCGATTACAAATACCATAGAGACAAAAGCAGACCTGAATGGAGTCCAGGCCCTGGGTTGTAAAGTAGCCAGTCAGGGTCCAGTACATCCCAAACAGTCAGTGTGAGAGTACACAAAGGTGTGTGCTTTTAAAAATAATATATCTGAAGCGTGATGAGGTAATGATAGGAAGCTATGTCAGATTTCCCACAAACCAGCAGCCTTTTAAAAATTTCAGCTACGCAAAGGGGAAAGTGCAGCTCTGCAGTATTTGGAGCCAATTTCCAGATCACGCTCCATTGTCTGAATTATTTAGAGACTGCGCTGCTTCGTTCTCTTTTAATTGCATGTGACATTTTCATGCGGTGTCCTTCTGCACAGATACTCGGCTCTGCAGTGATAAATACTACATTTGAATGTCTGTGCTGCAGAGGCTCTTCCAAAGTGAATTCATTACGTTAAATTCTCCTATCGCCGCGTTGTGACAACACAACACAACACAACACAACACGAGCAGGGATGGACGGTGGATGATCAGCGTATCTCTGGGGAGTAAGTGTTGTTCAGGCTTTTTGATTGTGTAGAACTAAGAAAACACACCATGTTTGCCTCATTTATGTTTCCTGAGGATCTGAAGTGAATATTTAGGATACTTTCAGTCTCTGTGTGCTGCTGGTAAAATATTGATTAAATGTGATCCGTATTGGATTTGTTATCCGGATTAGGGACGGAAAGACGCAGACTGAACCTTAATGAAAGGTGCCAGAGATCACGCGGGACAACTGAAACACTCACAGCAGCTGTGAATTCATCTCACACAGCTGGGACACACGAGGAAAAACAACATTCCCACTCGTCTCCCCCGATCGCCTGTGTTAAACTCTTTTTATTAGGTTTTTATTTTTTTAAATTATACATTTTAGTCAAATGGCCAAATGCTTGCTTATCAAATCCATATTAATTTTGGGAAAATATGTATAAAATGATACCAAATACAGCCAGGAAAAGAGAATTTTAAGGGAAATCAAAAATTGCATTACTTAAAAAAGAGTTATTGTCATTTTCTTTCCTTTAAATCAGATGGTACAATTTTTTCTGGTTTTATCTAAATCGTACTCCATTATTCATGAGTTACAAAAGTGATAAAGCCCATTAAATGCTTACAAAATCCTTTAAATAACCCTTAACTGTTTGGCTTAAAGTGTACTCAGTTACTAGTGAAGTTACCATTGTCTGGGCGGAGTGACAGTACTTAATATGTCCTGTTTTCAGTCAGTGAGCACAGCGGTGCTGCAGAGAAGGACAATAATGGATCACTGGGCTTTTTATACATTAAATCAATGTAAGACAGATAAAAAAATGGACATCCGAATCATATGTCCACTTTAAGAGAGAGGTTTGCGGTCGGATTGCTCAGGTTAGATCCAATATCTCCTGGTTAAAATAAACAGTGTCATCTTCAGTGTAAAACACGTTGACATGAGTAAGAAATAGAACCACACACTCTTCGTCCATGGTTGTATTTCAAAGCCAAACTACAGCGTGTTGTTTGAGTCGTGTGTCCTTTCCTTTCACACGTCTCCTGGGCAGAGCTTGTTATTTAAAATTTATGACATTGTACTTGGATTTATGAAACTTTGAAAGACACAACTCTGCAAAACACAACAGCAGCAGCAGCAGCAGCAGCGGTGTGTCCCCGGGCCGGAGGGACGCCGTCCGTCCAGCAGCAGTGCAGCTCATTTAAAGCTGGACTCTGACTTTTCAGGACAGGCTGACTCCCCAGTGAAAGGTTTTTTCTCTGTACTCTGATATCCATCGAGAACTCCAAAATTCATCCAGAAAAAAGGCTCCGTGTCCTCTCAGCGTGCAGGCTGTCCTTTAGACACACATCAGAAAAGCCTCCTCTTATATTCATCTAAGCAGCTCGTCTCACTCAGCGTCTGCCTTTCAGAGCTGTCTTGTTTCGGGCGGACTATGATGAAGCTTCCTGCTACCACCTGCATTATTTTGATGTATGAGTAAAGACAGCAGGGAGTGTCAGCGCTGAGACTGGAATGCATAATGAAAGTGGAACGTACGCCTCCTGTGCTCTTGTTTGGCTTTTCACAGGAAACATGTACACGTTTCCATCTTCATGTTCTCCTGTAGGGCTCCGTTTTGGGGAGGTTTCAGCGCTTTAATGTGCAAAACGTCAAAATGGAATAAAGGAGGACACGAGAATAAAGCAACTGAATACAACTTAAAAAAATAAATTCTGATTCATGTTTTCATTTTTATTTGGATTCACTCCTCATCGATTGATGTTAAATGCCCAGATGGTGAAAATGACCAAGCTGATCTTAGGACATACAAGGAAAAAAAAACATGAAGATGTTCATGTAACCAAAGAATTTTCAGCCAAAAATCAGTGAACGGGTAACCAAGAACCTGGGTTTACTATAAATATATTGATAACATTGTATTTATTTTATGAAGCCACATGGTTCGCTGCTCGCTTAGTAAATCCTCCTCAGCTCTGTATTAAAAAACCAATGTGAAAGTGAGAGAGAGAGAGAGAGAGAGAGAGAGAGACTATAAAATCATCGCCTTTGGCAAAACAAGCACTGAATAAATTGAAGATATGACAGCGAATAGAACAGTGTACTTTGCTGCATTTATAGGGTCAAGATTTATAAAAGCCCATTATTTTAGTGCACAGATGGTGTTTTGTAGGCTTGGTTGGTCTAAAAAATGGAACAGAGAGTCAACATGTCTTCCACGTTAAAAATGAATGAACGAATTCAGGCGGAGGCAGAGCAAAAAAACAGACAAGATCATCAATACACAGAGTAAAAAAAAACAGGAAGAAGTCAAACTAATAAACCCCGTTACGCTTCATCTCGTGTGGGTGTGTGTGTGTGTGTGTGTGTTGCCTCCATTGGTTTATCTCTGTTTTGTCATCAACCAACCAGGCCCATGTCTTCATTCTCTGTCACACCTGTTCCCCATCTTCCCCTGATTAGGCTCCAGTATAAAAGCATGCCTGTTGTCTCTGCTCCTGTTTTGATGGTTTGGGGTCTTTTTTTTTGGTAGACATTGGTTTATTTAGAGAATTTGTCCTTGATTTTCTTTTGTTGGGAGAAATAAGTCTGGCTTTTGGTTGATTTTCACCTCAAACTCCACCTCATTTGATTTCCAAAAGCCAACCCTGTAACAAAAAGCCTAAGAACGTAACATAAATTCAAAGCAATGGATTCACATTCTAACATTTAACCAAAAAAAGCAGATCTACGACTTTGGCCTAAAACTGTCTACTACTGAAAAGTCTGCTACTTATGATAAAAGATTGTTTCGTTTCAAGTTAACATTCGAGGCAAATTGGGATTCCCCCCTCCCCCATTATATTAATTTATGCTCCATCCCCCTGCGCGTTAACTAGAAGATGTTCACTAACAAGCCAAAAGGAAAATCTTTCCCCCACAAAGGACGAGTCTGATGTTTGTTCCTTGACTGCATTTGTCAGCCGATTGTGTAAGCATGTGAAAACACACTGGATGCATCAGATGTGCGAGTTTCAAAATCCACATCCAGCGAGCCAAAGTATCAATCATCGCGCCAAGAAAGGAAACAGTGCCTGGAAGCATAAAGCTTCCTGTCATGCTTAATCGGAGCATATTTCAGTATTGGAGCAGAAAAAAAAAAACCAGAAGGAATACATTTTTCTCTTCAAGTTTCCCCCAGAAACAAACGCGGCGAGGACCACACGCGTTGTCGCCGCGCACCGACGTCTTTCACGCGCAAGGTAAATAAAGCAGCCAATATGTTCGACAGAACCAATGTTCTACTTTATTCTGTTATCCAGCCGGAGGGGGGAACATGTTCTAAATTTGTGGTCTCATTTTATTCTCCATCCATAAAACATTTAGATGACTTTTTAAAGGCTAATCACCATAAAATTGCCCGTAGAATATAATTAATTTTGGCGCTTCTTACCTGTTTTGCCCCCGTGTATATGGACAATTAGTGTATTTTACTGCCTCATAGGACAAAATGGCTCTCGTATATCTGCCTGTAGATGGCAGGGACTGTTGATCCATACCAATGAGATTCCATGGCCGGCAGCTGGGCTCAGCGTTCCTCATTCTGCAAGCAAAACTGGGCCTGTGAACCAAAGCCTAATTTTAAGATGCATACAGCATATTACAAGATATTAGAGGGGACATTGTTGAGCTTCTAATCTCCTCGTAAATTACACCCCGCGCCATATCCTCCGCCTCTCTACTTGCTTTAAAGTGCTCTTATCTTGAAGTAAAAGATGATTCTTACCTTAAACCACTTTCTCCTCTTTGTGCTAATTTCCACCGTTTCTTTCCCGAGCCCTTCCCCGCACGTATCGCGAAGAGCTGGATTGTCGTCGCTTAATTGCATCGCTGCCTGGTTGTGAACTTTCCCGTGCTGAGCTCATTGTGAGATGGAGAAGATAAAATAAAGCGTCTGAATGGTGAACATTGATAAAGTGTCGGCTGAGTCGGGGCTGGAGTCGATGGAAAATGACAAACCAGTTAGAAGTTAAAAGACGCTGTTGATCGATGGCAATGTTTCGCCTCAGACTGTATTGATTGTTGAGCTCGATGTTTGAAATTTAAGTGTCTGATTTTTTTTCTGGCTCTTCAAAACGGAGGCTGTATACAGATTTCTATGTTTTTATTTTCCTTTAGGTCTTCACATTGGAACCTTTCACGATTCAAATCGAACTCATCCAGTTGATCTGTTGTCTCTTTAAGACCCGATCCTGCTGTTCTATATCATCTGCGGTGCGTCAATCACTGGATGACACAGTTTCGCCCACCGCGTAGGTCGAGCAGGTGCACCAACAGAGTCGCTTGTGACCTTCCGATGACCCTAGACGGGTTAGCTCCAGCCAAAGTGTAAGCCTCAACCAAGACCTATCTGCCCAACTGGCCAAGGGTGCCATTGAGTGTGTAGACCCCTCTGTCATAGCCTCGGGCGTATTACTCAACATACTTCCTTGCGGTAAAGAAAGATGGCGGATTTCTCCCCATCCTTGATCTAAGGGCACTCAACATTTTCTGGAAAGTCATACCCCATCATACCTCACCACAGGCAATACCTTCACTTTGCCTTTCAGGGCCGCCATTTTTAGTTCAAGGTGCTTCTCTTTGGCCTCTCCCTCTCCACCTGCATGTTCACCAGATGTGTAACAGCAGCCTTCTCCGTTGCAGGGCATGAAGATCCACCCATATCTGGACAGCCGGCTGGCGTGTGCTTCGTCCCAAGTGGCAGAAGACACAACTGGGCCCAGCTGGGTCTCAAGGTAAATTTAGAAAAAAGCTCCCTCATCCCTTCCTAGACCATCACCTACGTAGGTGTTCCCACATCTGGGGCGGCCCTGAGAGGCCATATGTGCTGTGTATTCATAGAAGTTGCCCAGCACCTTTTCGAGGTTCTACCCAGTGAACATTGCCACTCCTCACCCACAGGGCGTACTTCTCGAACTCTCCTGCTCCTACTCAGTGATGTCTGTTTTTGGGATTCTTCGTGTTGATATCGGTCATTCAGTGCGTAACACAGCACCTCTGGTGGTCTGAAGGGTTGAAATAGAACGAAGGTTACGTATGTAGCTACTTTCTATGAATCCCAGATGATTCCTGAGCGTCCAATCGCTGAATCCTTGTGGCCTCGCGAACAGATTCTGCAGCAGTAGGTTCTCTCACCACACGATAGAACCCGTCTAGGGTCATCACGGGGGTCACAAGTGATTGTTGGTATACCTACTCAACGTACACGTGCACAAGATGGAGTCATCCAGTGATTAACGCATTCATAGAACAGCTACAGAATAGTTAGACGTGTAACTTTTGTTATACTTCGTGCGTGTGTGCTGATCACATGTCTCCTCCGGGCCTTCATCCGTTCCTCGCTCCTGTTCCCCCATTGTCCCTCATCAACACAGCTGAATTTGATTTCCTCTTTGTGATATCAGCTCTGTGCCTCACCCTCTGCCACCCCGATGTAACGCTGGATTTATTCAGTGAGATATCCAAATCTGTAGTCGCTCAGGGTTGCGCGTGTGAGTGAGACACGGCCTTTGTGTCATCCTTTGTTTCTCCTCCACTCTTTGCTTGTGATTTGTAGTAAACTTTGACTCAAACTTTAAAAGGAACATATCATCCTAACGCATGGGAACACGATGACTGACTTGTGGCCACGAGTTACTGTAAGGTCGCACCGTGTAATAGTAACGCAGTGTGGGCAGAGACAGAGACCGGGTCCTGGCTGCTCCTGATCCTGGTGCAGGTTTTCACATGCTCTTCCTGTCTGTTCATGAAATCGATGAGCTCGTCCGACTCGAGTGACTCCTGAAGGGTTACCCCACCTTAATGAAGCCGTTCTTGATATTTTTCTGTTATTCCGACTTAGCGTCACAGAAATGACCACGGCGTCATTATCTCCTTTATCTCCTGGCCACAAGCTAATTGGGCACGACTCGGTTTACTTATCGTGTCCCCTTGCATTATAAATCACAGCCCTGCGTTATTTTTATGTATGTATGGGATGTAAGGCGTCCTCCCGGAGAGCTCGCCGTATTCTGATTGGCCAGCTGTCACTGATCCAAAACAGGGCAGACGTGCACTTTTTACCTGACGGCAGCAATATTTTAGGAGCGTACAGAGTAAACCGGCATCGTAATTACAGCTTTGAAATCTTTGCAGAGTAAACGCTGAAACGTCGCATAAAAAGGGAAAGTACTTTTCATCGTGGATGTGAATGCTCTTTCCAAACACTTGATGCTGAGTATTTTGGTTCATTATGTCTTCCATTTTGTGGATGCTTTTTAAACAAAGTTGCTTTTAGTCAAATTTGACAAATTCTTTCCACGCACGACTGAAACGATTCCATTTGAGGAGCTTTCATAAGTCGGCGCCTAGAGACAGAGTGGGATCCGCAAATGATGCTTGTACTTTGTATCATTCATGAAGCTGTTGTGGGTGATAAGCACTTGTTTGCCGCCAAAACACCGACTCCAATACTGACAAATCATCTATTACAACACGAAGAATGAGTTTAATTCCCAAAGAAAATCACATGCGGCAGATCTGCAGATTATTTCTCTTGTTTGCAAGCGAGACAGATGAGGATCCACTTTGGTTAAAGCACAATCTTTCAGAAACAATTACGGACTCAGGGGGGCAACGCGTGTGTGTGGGTGTGTGAGTGTGTGGTGGAGAAATACTGGCATGTGTGAATTGAGGGGATCAGTGTCAGCAGTGTCTGTGATGGTTAGTTACTCTGCTCCCAGGGGTGCTGGCAGATTTTGATGGGGTGCTACTTTCTACAACATATGAGTCCATTTTATTTTATTCATGTCTATGGTCGAATATGTGAGTTTATAGATATAAATCAGATACCGAGGTCACAAGTCAGCGGAACATTTACCGCAATTTCACTGACGGTAAATAAAGTTTGATGGATTTTTTTTTTTTTCCTTCTAAAGTGATGTCAGTGCTGAAGTTTAAGGCTGTGATGTGTGTTGAGGCCTTGCAGCAGATACGATTACACGAGAGAAGGTCAAAATCACTTTCATCCACATCCGGGACCTTGAAATATGAAGGTGATGTCGTTTAAGAAGACTTGGTTCAGTGCTTTCTTTTCTGATTATGAAATATGACCCCAAATCCCAAACATAATTATGTGACATGCTGTCCATTTTACAAAATTTCCAGATTTTTTTTAGCTGATCTACACCCAGATTCTGGTCCCAGGTCCACAGGCCTCTAAATGGGCCACTATGGAGTCATGCTACTCCCTCAACAGCACAAATATGCCACAGTAAAAGCTAAAAGCAACTTCTGCAACCGAATGGTAATGACTTGTATATCTCTGCCGCAGCTCCTCTCTCAGCTGCTTCACCCCATGCACCGTCGCATGCAGCAAACCGACGACTGTGCCGAGGCAGCAGTTCACATTAGACGGCGATACCATAAACAGTACAGATGTTTCAGGGTGACAGGTCGTGTGAAAACACTCTCTGCAGCAGCGGTGAACATATTGGTATCAAACTAAAGCTATAATCTGTAGAGTGCCGACCCTTTTGATTTAGACTTTGACCCCTGAGGGACCCAGCTGTACCTCTAAGTGATGACTTATGTGTTTAAATGAGATCGTGTCGTCGAGTCACAGACGGTTGAATGCTGTACATGCTGACTTCCGTACTCGCTGCTTGCTTGGGGCGGTGTGACGCCTTAGTTGTCTCAGAATGCTAATTTTTGCTCGTTTGTTTTGTACTGTTTGACAAATCTACACTGATTGACGATAATCGAATGGGTGATTTTTTCAATGTCAGGTGGAAAAACATATCCCAGAGTTCTGCCGGTTCAACGGTACAATCACACCTGAGTTTTCCTTCCACGTGTGAACGGATCTGTTGTCTTTCATTAAACACAGAACAGATTATTTTACGACTCCTCTGTCAGAATACACTGATTTGAACCTGCACTGCCAAACTGTGATCCCATCATCCGTCTCATAGGAAACCAACTGGAGACACAGGGCGGTGAAACACTCGGGGCGAGAACTGGAAAGATTCATTCCATGTCTGATACAATACACTGGGCTCACCTTTGACATTTGAACCCAGCCTTTGATGTGAATCTGTACTCTTGCTCCCGCTGTGGTGAAGGTCAGGTGATTGATACCTCTCTGACCCATAACAAACAATAATCCTAACATTGACAGATTCACCCAGCGGTTGAAGAGCAGAGTCTACCGTTGGTTGATTCTGTCTTTGCGGAGACGAGTCTTTTATTCTTTAGAGGTAAAAGTTTCTCGGCGCGTTTGCTGAAACGATCTGAACTCGGCCCGCCTCGCCGTGGAGAGACTTTCTTTTCTTCTCCTGTGTTTTCTTGTAAGAATCCCATTTTTCGGCGTGTTGGACATGTTGGGCTTTCATTCCATCGCCTGAATGATAACAGGTTTACAGCAATAGAAATAACACCCTGGGGAAATTAGGGGCTGCGATGGCTATCGGAGTGAAATTGAATGTGAGATTATTCTGATCCACTTCCCGCTGAAATGATGAGCGCCCTGCGCCGGGATCGCTGCCAATCAAAAGCTCCACACTTGGAAACACCAGGCGTCCGTCTAATTGGTGGACAAAGCTAAGAGACATATGTTTCCTATCATAACACAAATGGAAATCCTGTCTAGCAGCAGCATTGCTGTATGCACCAATTACCTGAGGCTGTGTATTGTCAGTGGGACTCCAAGTGGTGAAACACGTGTGTTGGCGTCTTTGTAATGTTGCTGAGTTGCCATAATTGATCTCCGTGGGTTTACCAGTGACGAACCAACAGCACTTTTAATGAGCCGAGTTTGCCTCACACCTCCAAAACACCTGATTCATTCCCATTAAGTCTCCATTTACCAATGTGACATTTTAATGCGATGGTGTACTGTGTCCCTTCACACACACACGCACGCAGTCACAGGCCTGTGTCTGCTGCGGATCGGTGTGAGTTGGATGATCAGCAGATGTTTGCTTCCTCGGTTGTAATTTTGAGTTCTTAGTGGTGGAAACAACGACGGCAACAATCAAGCAGGTCAGCAGCACTGTCAGTCAGCTTCTCCTCGAAACTCAGAGGCCATTTCCTGGTTCTTGTAGCTCTACTGCGCTAATGTGATTTTGCAGATGTTGCATCTTTGTCAAAAAGTCAAGTTTGTTCCTTAAAGTCTTTTTGCTGAATCGTCTAATAACTTGTTACTTTTGTTACATTCACCCTGGGAACCGGTTCAGTTTTCTATCAGATAAAACAATTCCATGTCAAATACAACTGTCGCAGTCACTAGAAGACGTTCCCAAACAAATCAATGTGATAATCTTAATCTTAAATCACCTGAATAGAAACAGCCGTTGGAGTACAGTAGCTTTCTTTACGTAGCTTGATTCTGTTTTTTGGCATTTTCTGACATAGATTTTTTTGTTTTGTTTTGTTTTGTTTATTATCAAACTGCCCTGAAATAACTTCCTCATTGGGAACTGAAAGTCGACAGCATTGTCATGTGACCAAGGACGGTCTGCATTACGTTCCCAGGAATGTCAGGTCAGCCACGATTCATGAGAAAATCCTACACGGAGATGTGTGTGAAAACTAGAAATCAGTCCAATGAACATCACAACAAATCTGCCATGTAAATGTGCTTTTAAGTGTATTTTTTGTTTAAAAATCAAATTCAGGATCACCACTTTCAAAAACTGCATGAACGGAGCCAGAAGCAGTAACGCTGAAAAGATGATCAGGTTTTACAAGTCTTGCAAAAAGAAAAACAAAGAACATTCTCGCACAAAAGCAGCCGTTGTTTTTGGTTTTGTACCCACCTGTAGCTCCTCCCGTCGGCGCGCTCATCTCCCACACACTGATCAGAAACACCATTAGTAGTAGAGCCCCTTTGCTTCTGATTGCTTCCGTGTATCGCTCGCTCATCCTGGCACAAAGAAAGAGGAGCGTTACCACGTAGCCAGGGTTACTTCATTCACCCGGAGAGCTGTCTGAGTTCATCTTCTATCCATGTAACAGACGGAGAAAAGTGTTAATTAAAAAGAGACAAATTTAGCATTTAGACAGCAACGATCATCACGTCAGTGTTGAGACGGTGCTGCTCTGTTTTTAGGCCCCCGTCTGCACATTGGGATCTATATCCAGCTACATTATACAGATGAGGCAAAACAGATGTTTTATCAGGCCACACATGGAAACCACACAGCTGGAACATGAAGTTCAATGAGTTGAAAGCAGCAGGTCGGATTTTGGGGGGAAAAAATCCGTTAGATAACAGACGGAGAGCCTGGAATTTTTACTCTTTGCTCTCTAAACAAACTGCAACTGTGATGGAGCCCTGGATCTCCCTGTCAGAACCCTAATCCCCCCCTCCCCCGCTCTTACAGCACAAGGTGCCCACCCACTGCTGTCCCGCCCGGCTTCCGTGAGACCTCCGTCCCGGGCTCCGCGGCGGCCTATCCGTCTCTCCACAGCGCCTTCACCCACGCGCCGCCTCTCCTTAATGAAGTGTGCTGGGGCTGCATAAACCATCTGGCACGCCATGTTATCATTGACAGACGATGATCAAATTTCAAATGGGATGCAGGATTGCTACGGTAATTACTGGAAGAGGCACGCTATCATATGCCGCGAGCGTACAATGTTACAAGCTGCGTTTACGCCTTATTTACCGCCTCCCGCCTCTTATCTGTCCACCTCATTGACATATAGATTGGCTAAACCTCATTGGGGTTCTCAGATTATTCATGTAATTAAGTTTATTTTGGCAAACACCAAATGACCTTTTGCGAAGATGATCTTTTTACACCTTCGAGTGTCACGCGGGCATTATGAGCGAGGGCTGAAAATAGCTGCAGCGATAACAGGAGGGAGCGTATTCATCTTATACACAGACGGTGGGATTAGTGTCACCGTGACATTCAGGCAGCGAAGCTCTAATTCTGTCTAAAGATGAACACGTGCAAGTTAAGTTTATGACAGGAGAGGAAATACTAACAAACTTTACTGTTTCCCACTCTGCCATGTTTCAAGCAGCTCAGTCGTTTTAATGTGTGGAAATGTTGTAATTTACTTTTATTCGTGTCATCTTTACCCCAACCTGCTTTTTCGGCTCCAATAAGAAATTTGCTGCATCTCCCCGAATGGCAGTAAACGCGCCGGGAATATCTACGCATCAACATTTGATGTCATTCTACTTTATAATGAAGTGATATTTCAGAACGTCTGAGGTAAAAGACTCATTTACCCATAAAGACAAAGATAAATCCACTCAGGCATTTCATATACGTGACAATGATGAGTGTGGGAGTCTGAGCGAGAAATGAAGACGCAAGCAGGCAAAGCATCATCATCATCATCATCATCATCATCATCAGTACCGTCTAAAAAGGACAGGAAAGAGCTGCGTGTTTGTTTGTCTGTTTTCTAGCAACAAAGGGAAAATGAAAATGAAAGTCGATCTTATTAGGAGACACCACGATGACACTAAACGCTCTGTGTCAAGACAGATGTTGTGGTTTGATCATTTTTGAAAATGCGGTACTTTATTAGACAATATTCTATAACAGCATATGGTGAGAATAAAACTACAATATTACAGGAAACATAAATTCTGTCCTGTTGTGAAGAAGGAGAGATTTTATCAGACCAAAAGTATCGTAATGTGAGAATAAAGTCCTTATAATTTCACAATTCTTCTTTTTTTTTTTTTTTAAGGATAAAGTAATAAGTATGAGGAATATAAATTATATATGTGTGTGTACTGCTGTATGATAATATTAACATTATAAAATACATAACTAAAGGGATCGGCTTTATTTCTTTTACGATCGTTCCCAAAATGATTCCACGGGGACTTTTTCCCTCCCCTGTGACATTTAAAAGGAAGTGGGCACCGTTTGAGATACGCGGCGTACGGTGGGACGTAATGGCGGGCCGCTTTATGCGTTTGCTCAAATCGGAGCCTTGTTATGTGTATTACAGTGCGGCGCTGCTGATGTTCACCTTCATGGGAGCAGATTTATAGCCAACAGTTAGCCGATGCATTTGAGGCCAGGTTTATAGTGGCAGCCAGTCAATGCAGCTGTGCAATTCATGGCACTGTGTGTGTGTGTGTGTGTGAGAGAGAGAGAGAGAGAGAGAGAGAGAAAGGGGTCACCGGTGACAGAGCGTATAGCAGAGCGCTACACTATCATTTGTTGGCCGCTGTCTAAGGGTCCAATTCTATAAATGACATCTCATTGTCCCTGAATGTGCTGTGTTGCTATTTGCGCCTTGACGCGCCTGGCAGAGCGCGTCGCTGATGATTTGTTACACTTTGGGGCCATTTTACATCTTGACCTTGGCGTGCAGGTTCCTTTAGCAACAAAAGCACAGGAAATACTGCGGCACGCGGCGTTTCCAGCTTCCTGCCAAGAAATCACCTGCGACATTCTCCTCCTGCCAATTAGTCAGCAGACCGGTATGATCCGAGCTTTATTCAGCACGGAGAGAAGATTCCTCAAATATTCCCGGGAAGAAGCGGAGCGTTTTATTTGAGTATAGTTTGACATTTTTTACGTTTATTTTTTGAATATGAATGGGATCCGTATCCAGATAAGGATGTTACTGAGCAGAGTATGATGTCATATGTACATTTAGGAGCTAAACTCTGCTCACCTCCACTTCCTGGATCAGCCGCCACTCATCAATACATTTATGAATTATCCATGTGAGAGATCCTGAAACAGATTTTAACTGGATTAATATAAATGAGTGAAAGCCAAGATTTTAGGGGTTTTTCTGCCAACTAGTACAGGCAAAAAGTGTTTTGTGCTCATTTAAACTTCATCATCCTCATCCTCCTCATCATCCAGAGAGATTCTATTAGTGTGTGAAACTCCTTCCTCGCACTCATTAATTTCTGGACGTTCGGTGTGTACTGCAGCATGTTTGTTGAAACTCTTACACATCACTAAGATCTCTCACCTTCCGTTTCCATTCACTCTCTATGGGAATTTGCTCGTTAATCTTTCAGGACATTGATTCCAGCTTCAGACATATTTCTGATTGACGTTACAGGAGTGAGAGGGACCACCTGAATGTATGATCACGTCGGTTATGCTGCATTTTTTTCGGGCTTACAGGTGAAGAAGATCCCGTGTCCCGTGTTGTGTTTTAGAGGATGTTAAGTCGCCGTCACTCACAAAGCGTCCGAGCTAAACGGAGGCTCTAATTCAGCGTTTTTTCTCCGACTCCACTCCATTTATTATGCATGTCTTCTGTCACCAAATATGCTCTGACGTGAACGCGCGCAAAACATGCTGATGATTGCCAAGAATAACATGCAAAAGCCCCCATAAACATAACATTTGGTTAAATGTGTTATTATCCCCCGATTGTCATATTTCTCTGCACGTCTGCATTCAAATGAACCACCTGAGCGCCGAACGGTGCGCATCACTTTCACTGCCAGCACCTGGATGGTTGTGGATCTCCTGGAGATTGGACTTTTATCCCTTTGTTAGCAGTCGGCTCTGTTGTCGGCCGTATAAGCCGGCCGTGTAGATCATTGGATTTCCTTTCAAGAGTACAAAGTGAATTAGTTTAAAAGTGAATGAAGCAATAAATCCCCTTCCTCTTGCTCCAAAACTCCGATCACCTCGTCCGCTCCCTCCCTCCCCGTGAAACCAATTGAACGGTAACAGACCAGTGCGTCTAGTTTTAAAAAGATTCTGACCTTGGCGAAGCGGACACACTTTCTAGAGAGCAATCGCAGCCGAGCGGCTTCTACTCTCTCTCACACACACACACACACACACACACACACACACACACGCACACACGTAGATAAAAATAACTTAACAACCGCAGCAAATTCATTTCCACCGCGATTCAATCAAAAGTAATAGAGGAATTTGCATACGGCAGTCATGGTGTCAACATTCAGCCAGCCTCCATCGCTCCAACACACCTCTGTTATACGTTCAATTAGACAGAATAAAGAGCAAAGACAGCTCATTACTTTTCAGCAGTTAGGATTTTATATCGATAATGCAAAGTATTCATTTTCTCTCAGCGTGTTTTTAATTTCAGGCGTGAAGTTAAAAGTCCACAAAAAGCAATGTTTAAAATGAAATGTTTCAACGAGGTCAGAGCTTCTTTCAAAACCAGAAACACACAGGAGCCTCAACCACGCATCACGGGTCACCTAGCAGAGGTTCTCAAAAGGGAGGAGCACCACGAACGATACGAAGAAGGTGAAAGATTTCAAAACAAGTTCAACCAATGGAAAGGCTCTTATTGTGAATGTTTTTTCACATAAATCTGGTTCATTCAAAGATACTTTGAAATCCACGTTCACTTGAGGCCAAACAATACAAAGCAATTACTAGATCAAATTCCCACAGAGGCAATTTGGTCACACACACACACACACACACACACACACACACGTTTGTAATAAACAGGGTAGATGATTCTTTGAAAAACAAAGTAAATAAAAAATAATAAAAAACGAACTCAACTATCAAAGTGGGCAAAACTCAAAACACCGTAAAAGTCCAAAAAACAACATGTAAAAATAAAACAATGAAATAAAACTTAAAATTTCTCTGTAAAAAAATACTTCTTGCTGCTGATTTTGCGTTCATTCCATGAATGAAGTATTGATATTTTTTGTATTATGAGTCCAGTTTCCAAATACAAATGATCAGAGTGTAACACTGAGTCATCCTTAGTTTTCGCTGACTCGCAGTTTATTTTGAAAACTAAAACCAAAGAGATCCACTCAATATATTCCGACTTCTGACTGTTTGACTACTATGACGTCATCGTCTCTGCTGCTGTACTCGATTCATTTCACAAACTGATATTGTGATATCAACGGAAAGCAGCAAACCATGTGTACGTCCACTCGAACGCTTCATTTACACAAAAGTATGACATGAGGTCAATGGGTGGACACACACACACACACACACACACACATACACACACACACTCACACACTGCATACACTCCCGTCTGTTTTTGAAAACGATGACATATTGTCGATGAAGACACGTGGACATCCTGCATTATTAACGCTCTAGGTGACCACGCCGTCCGCGGCCATGGCGGACTCTTCCAGTATGAGACGCTTCAACCTTACAGGAAGTGATGGCTATGAAATAGTAATGGCACCTGGCACGGCGCAGAAACAGGATCCCGGCTGCACCTGATCCCGGAGCAGGTTTCACATCCTCCTCTGGTCTATGACAGTCATAAAAAACCTGGAAACGCGAGCATCATCTCGGCGCGGCAGACGGCGTTTGGCGATGGCCTACTTTAGCACGATTACTGATTTTACTGACATTTGCTAACTACGGCCGGCTGACAGCGACTCACTCCAGTCACCGCCTCAATGTCACACTTAACAAGTTGAATTTACGAGGCCACGCCGGCTATAAAATTTGCTTTACTTATTACGCCGTTAAATTCCCAAGTCGTGGAAAAGTTTAATCGGAAAATAGGAGACTTCATGAGAGCTCATCTCCTCACCGCATTACTGTCAGCCGTGAACCATTTCACCGGTCGGGTGAACCTTCCCGCTTCCTGCTGCTGCACGGGCCGATAAAGAGAACATTCCAAACGTCCCCGCAGCACACACACGACGTACGGAGGGACCCGCCGCCTGGCCCGAAGCGGCTCGTCTCGCTCTGAGGCCGAGAGGACGTTCGACAAGTCTCCGCATCCGGCCCGCTCCGATTGGTTCCCTCTGTCTCTAGCATGCTTGCGTGTGGACATAATGAACTAAAACTGCTCCTGTCCAATGATTTTCCGTGACACGGACACACTCGGCTGGTGGCGGCTTCTCTGACGTGCCTGTAAATCCTCTGTTTGTATGCGCAGGCAGGTGTGAGCTTAAGGAAGCTTTAATTTGATGAAGACACTGTATGTTTCCTCCGGAGGCCGAGACACAACATCGGCGCTAACAAGCACGGTTATTTCACAGCACAGCCGCAACATTAGCAGCTTTCAAAGTCATATTTTATAATGATGTATGGCCTCACAAGGCACTCAAGGATTTTAAAAAAAAAGAAAGAAAAAAAAGATTGTGACTTTGTGGTCCCTGTCTGCATTCTAGAGACATTAAAGTTCAGAACAACGTCGTTAGTTAGACGTTGGACAGAGGCGGTAGTTGGTTTTAAAATTCCAAATAAAACAATTTGTGTTGTTATTAAGGGTTTTGAATGTTGATTGAGTAAAAAAAAAAGAATTAAAACCATTTAAGGATGAATCTATAACACAGAATGTAAACTGTCTACTACAGTTCAAATCTCTTCCCTGTCTGCTTCTGATACTGATCTTTAAAACGTTCTTGCTTTCTTCACTCATCCTAATGCCTCATTCACACATCATTTTCCGTCTGTGATGCGTGCGATCACAGACAAAGGCCCCTGATCACAGGCGCATCGACGCAATTCAGGCGGCTCATCCAGGCGTCGACGATACTCAGGAGATGTCGGATTAGATTCGATTCATCTTAATTGTCATTGTGCCGGAGAAGTAGAGAGCTTTGCGGAACGCAGGTATCAAACCGGAGGAGCACATCTGACTCATGTTGTTAGTAACAAGGAGAGAAACTAAGTGATGCTGTGGTCTCTCACTTCCTGTCTCTGTATCAGTCATTTAGAATGTAAACCTTAGCATGACTCCAGTTCAGGACCAGTTTAGCTTACTGGTTACAACACTACAGGGCCAAACAAAGGCAGCAACATTCCACAAGTATATTACAAGATCAAACGAGGGGGAAAATGATCAAAAAGAGCCGTCCCCTTCCAGAGACACAGCCTACTTAATGTAGCACAGGAACAAAGCTGGAAAACTTCCACCTCCTCCTGATGATGACCTCCTTTCTCGTTGTTGTCCCATTTGTGTCACTTATTTTCATACTGTGATGGGCTCACACATACAAAGCCACAATACTTTTCATTAGTGAGAAAACCACTCCATCGACCTTGGCCTATTAATAGAAAATGTTGTTTTCAGTGAGGAAAACGATCTGCAGGCTGAGTGGAGACATAAGGCGTTATAAACACACTGCAGAGGATTCATATATACATATACTATATGTGTGTGTGTGTGTGTTCATGCTGACGTTTTT